>CAJHQP010002853.1:0-77084 GCA_905132765.1 Moricandia arvensis | reverse complement strand
TCAAGATCTGGGTTTGTGTTCATCAAGTTGAAGAAGATCAAGGTTGAAGCTTTTTGAAGATCCAAGGCTGTTCTTTGAAGATCCGGGTAGAAGACTGAAGTTTGAAGCTTGTGTGCTGCAAAAGCTTGAGTCTTTCACGTTCCTACCTTCAAAGACTCAACCTTTCCTCTCGTTTCTGGGTTCATCCGTGTTCTAAGGTACAGATCCACTCGTTTCCAAGCTTTTGAAGTCAAGCTGGTTGTAGATGGATAGTGTTAGCATGAAAGTTCCGGTTACTCTCAAGGGGAGTAACTATCTGTTGTGGTCTCGTTTGGTGAAGACTGCTGTGGGAAGTAAGGGCTTATGGGGTCATATCACATCTAGTGAAGCTCCTAAGCTCATTACTCAAGAAGGTGAAGCTGCAAGTGCCACAAGTGAAGTGGAGAAATGGCAGCAAGAAGACATGATGGTGATGACACTTCTTCAAGGCTCTCTTGAGACTCCTATCATGGAAGCTTATAGCTACTGTGAAACTGCAAAGGATCTATGGGATACCTTGAAGAAGGTGTATGGAAACATCTCAAACTTGAGCCGGCTGTTTGAAGTGAAGAGAGCAATCAATGGGTTGCTACAAGAAGATATGGCGTTCACTAAGCATCTTGGGAGGTTCCGAGCACTCTGGTCTGAGCTAGAGATGCTGAGGCCAAGCACAGTTGATGCTGATGAGTTGAATGAAAGGCGTGAGCAATATAAGGTCTTTGGACTCTTGCTCACTCTAAACCCAGCCTACAACAGCCTCATCAAGCATATCCTGAGAGCTGAGAAGCTTCCATCTCTAGAAGATGTGTGTGCTCAGATACAAAAGGAGCAAGGCTCTATTGGGCTGTTTGGAGGTAAGGGAGAGCTTACCTTGGCTAACCAAGCTGCACAAACTGATCAAGGTGAACCGGTAATGGCAAACAAGGCAGCTTTCAACAAGTATGAAGACCGGAGGTTCAATGGCAACTATGATCACTGCAAGAAGCATGGACACAAGAAGAGTCAGTGCTGGATCCTACACCCACATCTCAAGCCGGCCAGGTTCATGAAGGAGAGGGAACCAAGAGCTCACATCTCGGAGGGTTCAAATGGTGCTGGCTCAAGCAAGACAACTGATGGTGATAAGAAGGAGGCGAGTGAAGGAAAGTCTCTTGTGGCCTATACAGGAAGTACCAGCAGGAACAATGATCAAGACTACATCCGGAGGTCTGACATTGAAGCTCTCATCAAAATGCTCAAGGAGAATGGTAACACCTTTGGTAACCTTAATGGGTATTCTCTTGGTGCTTCAATGGTTGCTATTAAGCTAGGAAATGTGAATGAGCTTATGACTGATAGAACTGGTAGGACAATAGAGAATGAAATGAACCGCCAAAGTCTTAATTGCTCTAGTCCTAAAGCTAGTTGTCACATTGCTCATAGCTCATCTAAACCATTGATAGTTGACTTAGGAGCTTCTCATCACATGATAAGTGATACCAATCTGATCAAAGACATTTAACCAGCTAATGGTCATCTCATGATTGAAAATGGTGATAAGATTCCTATTAGAGGAATAGGAAATCTAAAACTGTTTAGTAAGAACTCAAGAGCTTTCTATTTGCCTGAATTTACTTCAAACTTGTTATCTGTTAAGAAGTGCACAAATGATTTAAATTGTAAGGTTATATTCAGTCCTGATGAAGTTGAATTTCAGGATATTGAGAGCCAAAAGATGATTGGAAAAGGAGTTACCAAGGGCGAGTTATATATGCTTGAAGAGCTTGATCCTGTTTCCGATTTTAGTTGTTCCTTCACTACTGTTTCTTCTGCTTTAAATAAGAATGCTTTGTGGCATGCTAGACTAGGACATCCTCATGTTAGAGCTTTGAACTTGATGTTACCAGGTGTTGTTTTTGAAAATAATGAATGTGAAGCTTGCATTTTAGGCAAGCATTGTAAGAATGTCTTTCCAAGATCATCTACTGTTTATGAGAAGTGCTTTGATTTAATTCACTCTGATGTTTGGACTGCTCCTTGCATATCTAGGGATAATCATAAGTATTTTGTGACATTCATTGATGAAAAATCTAAATACACCTGGTTAACACTCATTCCATCTAAAGATAGGGTCCTTGATGCATTTAAAAACTTTCAATCCTATGTGACCAACCATTATCATGCCAAGTTTAAAATTCTTAGATCAGATAATGGAGGACAGTACACAAGTCATGCATTTAAGGATCACTTAGCTCGACATGGGATCCTTTACCAGACCAGTTGCCCTTACACTCCTCAGCAAAATGGAGTTGCTGAGAGGAAGAATCGCCACCTCATGGAGGTAGCAAGGTCCTTAATGTTTCAAGCCAATGTTCCTAAGAGGTTTTGGAGTGAAGTTGTGGCTACTGCTTGCTATCTCATCAACCGCACACCTACAACGGTTCTGAATGATCAAGCCCCCTTTGAGGTTCTAAACAAGTACAAACCATCAGTAGACTATCTACGGGTCTTTGGATGCCTCTGCTATGTACTGATTCCTGGAGAGATGAGAAACAAGTTAGAAGTCAAGAGTACAAAGGCAATGTTTATAGGCTACTCCAAAACTCAGAAGGGATACAAGTGTTATGATCCGGTGGCAAGAAGAGTTCTGGTGTCTAGGGATGTAAAGTTCATAGAAGAAAGGGGATACTATGAGGAGAAGAATCAAGACGAGTTGAAGGACCTTACCTCAGATAAGGCAGCAACTCTAAGGATTATCTTGGAAGGTCTTGGCATTGGAGTGACCAAGAACCTGGGTGGAAATGGTCCAGCAGGGACAACTAAAGCAAATCAGTCTCCCCACCTTGGTCATGAGGGG
Organism: Moricandia arvensis; assembly: GCA_905132765.1. Classification (NCBI taxonomy): domain Eukaryota; kingdom Viridiplantae; phylum Streptophyta; class Magnoliopsida; order Brassicales; family Brassicaceae; genus Moricandia; species Moricandia arvensis. Next base: position 74,230 of record CAJHQP010002853.1, on the reverse strand, counting down.
GGAAACACTGAAGATCAGGAAGGTGGAAGCTCTGACAGCAGTGGAGAGTTTGATTCAGGTCAAGAAGAGTTTGATGATTCTCCAGAGGAAGATAGAAGTTCAGTGTCTCATGATCAAGGTGGAGATACTCAAGAAGGTCAGAGAAGGCCAAGCCCTGATCATCAAGAGGAGGAAGAACCTGAAGAAAGGGAAGTAAAAAAGCAACAACAGTTGAGGAGAAGCTCCAGGATAAGAAGACCACCATCTGATTGGGTCAACACTAGGGTCTACTATAATGCCCAAGCTGTTGTGCACCCATCTCAAGTGGTCTGCTCATTTACTCAGTATCCAGAAGAGCATTGTTCCTTCATGGTCAGCCTAGATGAGAGCTACATACCAAGATCCTATGAGGAAGCAGTTAAAGATAAGGAATGGAAGGAGTCAGTTGGTGCTGAGCCAAGTGCAATGATCAAGAATGACACATGGTATGAAAGTGAGTTGCCAAAAGGGAAGAAGGCAGTGACCAGTAGATGGAAATATTGATAGAAAGAAAACCAGATTGGTTGCAAGGGGCTTTACTCAAACCTATGGAGAAGATTATGTGGATACCTTTGCACCAGTTGCAAAACTTCACACTATTAGGATCATCCTATCTCTTGCGGTTAATCTTGAGTGGGGACTATGGCAAATGGATGTGAAGCATGCTTTCCTTCAAGGAGAACTTGAAGATGAGGTCTACATGCACCCTCCACCAGGCCTAGAGTACTTAGTGAAGAAAGGAAATGTGCTCTGGCTCAAGAAGGCAATCTATGGTCTTAAACAATCTCCTAGAGCATGGTACAACAAGCTGAGCACTACTCTCAATGGCAGAGGGTTCAAGAAATCTGAAATGCACCATACCTTGTTCACTCTCCCGACCACAACAGGTATAGTTGTCCTTCTTGTGTATGTTGATGATATCATCATCACAGGAAGTGACAAGGCAGGTATCCAATCCACTAAAGACTTCCTTAAATCTGTGTTTGAAATTAAAGACTTGGGAGAGATGAAATACTTTCTTGGTATTGAGATATGTAGATCCAAGGAAGGTTTGTTTCTGTTCCAAAGAAAGTATACACTTGATCTCTTGAAAGATGCAGGGAAACATGGAGGGAAGACAGCAAAGATGGCACTAGAGGATGGGTACAAGGTTCCTCGTGAGGGGGAGATTGAAGACAACCGGCCATTCCATGATCCTAAGCTTTATAGAAAGCTTGTTGGTAAGTTGATCTATCTTACCATTGCCCGACCTGATATATGTTTTGCTGTGAATCAGGTGAGTCAACACATGCAAGTCCCAAAGGAACACCATTGGCACATGGTTGAGAGGATCCTGATGTATCTAAATGGATCACCAAACCTTGGAGTATGGATGGGATGCAATAAGAGCACTGACGTGGTGGGCTATTATGATGCGGATTGGGCAGGAGATAGGCTGGATAGGAAGTCAACCACTGGATATTGTACCTTCATATGTGGGAACCTAGTTACCTGGAAGAGCAAGAAGCAGAAGGTGGTCTCTTGTTCCAGTGCTGAAGCTGAGTATAGGGCAATGTTGAAGCTTACAAACGAGCTGGTGTGGATCAAAGGCATCTTGAAGCATCTATATAAGCAAACCCCTTGAGATGCCTTTGATCCACACCAGCTCGTTTGTAAGCTTCAACATTGCCCTATACTCAGCTTCAGCACTGGAACAAGAGACCACCTTCTGCTTCTTGCTCTTCCAGGTAACTAGGTTCCCACCTATGAAGGTACAATATCCAGTGGTTGACTTCCTATCCAGCCTATCTCCTGCCCAATCCGCATCATAATAGCCCACCACGTCAGTGCTCTTATTGCATCCCATCCATACTCCAAGGTTTGGTGATCCATTTTAGTTACATCAGGATCCTCTCAACCATGTGCCAATGGTGTTCCTTTGGGACTTGCATGTGTTGACTCACCTGATTCACAGCAAAACATATATCAGGTCGGGTAATGGTAAGATAGATCAACTTACCAACAAGCTTTCTATAAAGCTTAGGATCATGGAATGGTCGGTTGTCTTCAATCTCCCCCTCACGAGGAACCTTGTAGCCATCCTCTAGTGGCATCTTTGCTGTCTTCCCTCCATGTTTCCCTGCATCTTTCAAGAGATCAAGTGTATACTTTCTTTGGGACAAAAACAAACCTTCCTTGGATCTACATATCTCAATACCAAGTAAGTATTTCATCTCTCCCAAGTCTTTAATTTCAAACACAGATTTAAGGAAGTCTTTAGTGGATTGGATACCTGCCTTGTCACTTCCTGTGATGATGATATCATCAACATACACAAGAAGGACAACTATACCTGTTGTGGTCGGGAGAGTGAACAAGGTATGGTGCAGTTCAGATTTCTTGAACCCTCTGCCATTGAGAGTAGTGCTCAGCTTGTTGTACCATGCTCTAGGAGATTGTTTAAGACCATAGATTGCCTTCTTGAGCCGGAGCACATTTCCTTTCTTCACTAAGTACTCTAGGCCTGGTGGAGGGTGCATGTAGACCTCATCTTCAAGTTCTCCTTGAAGGAAAGCATGCTTCACATCCATTTGCCATAGTCCCCACTCAAGATTAACCGCAAGAGATAGGATGATCCTAATAGTGTGAAGTTTTGCAACTGGTGCAAAGGTATCCACATAATCTTCTCCATAGGTTTGAGTAAAACCCCTTGCAACCAGTCTGGTTTTCTTTCTATCAATCTTTCCATCTACTGGTCACTGCCTTCTTCCCTTTTGGCAACTCACTTTCATACCATGTGTCATTCTTGATCATTGCACTTGCCTCAGCACCAACTGACTCCTTCCATTCTTTATCTTTAACTGCTTCCTCATAGGATCTTGGTATGTAGCTCTCATCTAGGCTGACCATGAAGGAACAGTGCTCTTCTGGATACTGAGTAAAAGAGCAGACCACTTGAGATGGGTGCGCAACAGCTTGGGCATTATAGTAGACCCTAGTGTTGACCCAGTCAGATGATGGTCTTCTTATCCTAGAGCTTCTCCTCAACTGTTGTTGCTGTTCTACTTCCCTTCCCTCAGGTTCTTCCTCCTCTTGATGATCAGGGCTTGGACTTCTCTGACCTTCTTGAGCATCTCCACTTTGATCATGAGACGCAGAACTTCTATCTTCCTCTGGAGGATCATCAAACTCCTCTTAACCTGAATCAAACTCTCCACTGTTGTTAGAACTTCCACCTTCCTGATCTTCAGTGTTTCCCCCCTCATGATCAAGGTGGGGAGACTGATTTGCTTCATTTGTCCCTGTTGGACCACTTCCATTCGGGTTCTTGGTCACTCCAATACCAAGACCTTCCAAGATAATCCTAAGAGTTGCTGCCTTATCCGAGGTAAGGTCCTTCAACTCTTCTTGATTCCTCTCCTCATAATACCCCCTTTCTTCTATGAACTTGACATCCCTAGACACCAGAACTCTTCTTGCCACCGGATCATAACACTTGTATCCCTTCTGAGTTGTAGAGTAGCCTATAAACATTGTTTTTGTACTCTTGACTTCTAACTTGTTTCTCATCTCTCCAGGAATCAGTACATAGCAGAGGCATCCAAAGACCCGTAGATAGTCCATTGATGCTTTGTACTTGTTTAGAACCTCAAAGGGGGCTTGATCATGCAGTACCTTTGTAGGAGTGCGGTTGATGAGATATCAAGCAGTAGCCACAGCATCACTCCAAAATCTCTTAGGCACATTGGCTTGAAACATTAAGGACCTTGCTACTTCCATGAGATGGCGATTCTTCCTCTCTGCTACTCCATTTTGCTGAGGAGTGTAAGGGCAACTGGTCTGGTGAAGGATCCCATGTCGAGCTAAGTGATCCTTGAATGCATGACTGGTGTACTCTCCTCCATTATCTGATCTAAAAAATTTAAACTTGGCATGATAATGGTTAGTCACATAGGATTGAAAGTTTTTAAATGCATCAAGGACCCTATCTTTAGATGGAATGCGTGTTAACCAGGTGTATTTAGATTTTTCATCAATGAATGTCACAAAATACTTATGATTATCCCTAGATATGCAAGGAGCAGTCAAAACATCAGAGTGAATTAAATCAAAGCACTTCTCATAAACAGTAGATGATCTTGGAAAGACATTCTTACAATGCTTGCCTAAAATGCAAGCTTCACATTCATTATTTTCAAAAACAACACCTGGTAACATCAAGTTCAAAGCTCTAACATGAGGATGTCCTAGTCTAGCATGCCACAAAGCATTCTTATTTAAAGCAGAAGAAACAGTAGTGAAGGAACAACTAAAATCGGAAACAGGATCAAGCTCTTCAAGCATATATAACTCGCCCTTGGTAACTCCTTTTCCAATCATCTTTTGGCTCTCAATATCCTGAAATTCAACTTCATCAGGACTGAATATAACCTTACAATTTAAATCATTTGTGCACTTCTTAACAGATAACAAGTTTGAAGTAAATTCAGGCAAATAGAAAGCTCTTGAGTTCTTACTAAACAGTTTTACATTTCCTATTCCTCTAATAGGAATCTTATCATCATTTGCAATCATGACATGACCATTAGCTGGTTCAATGTCCTTTATCAGATTGGTGTCACTTATCATGTGATGAGAGGCTCCTGAGTCAAGTATCAATGGTTTAGATGAGCTTTTAGCAATGTGACAACTAGCTTTAGGACTAGAGCAATTAAGACTTTGGCGGTTCATTCCATTCTCTTTTGTCCTACCAGTTCTATCAGCCCTAGGCTCATTCACATTTTCTAGCTTCCTAGCAACCATTGAAGCACCAAGAGAATACCCATTAAGGTTACCAAAGGTTTTACCGTTCTCCTTGAGCATTTTGATGAGAGCTTCAATGTCAGACCTCCGGATGTAGTCTTGATCATTGTTCCTGCTGGTGCTTCCTTTATAAGCAACAAGAGACTTTTCTTCACTCGCCTCCTTCTTATCACCATCAGTTGTCTTGCTTGAGCCAGCTCCATTTGAACCCTCCGAGATGTGAGCCCTTGCTTCCCTCTCCTTCATGAACTTGGCCGGCACTGAATCTTCTTGTGTCCATGCTTCTTGCAGTGATCCCAGTTGCCATTGAACCTCCGGTCTTCATACTTGTTGAAAGCTGCCTTGGTTGCTATTGCCAGTTCACCTTGATCAGTTTGCGCAGCTTGGTTAGCCAGGGTAAGCTCTCCCTTACCTCCAAACAGCCCAATAGAACCTTGCTCCTTTTGTATCTGAGCACACACATCTTCTAGAGATGGAAGCTTCTCAGCTCTCAGGATATGCTTGGTGAGGCTGTTGTAGGCTGGGTTTTGGGTGAGAAGGAGTCCAAAGACCTTATCTTGCTCACACCTTTCATTCAACTCATCATCATCAACTGTGCTTGGCCTCAGCATCTCTAGCTCAGACCAGAGTGTTCGGAACCTTCCAAGATGCTTGGTGAACTCCATATCTTATTGTAGCAACCCAATGATTGCTCTCTTCACTTCAAACACCCGGCTCAAGTTTGAGATGTTTCCATACACCTTCTTCAAGGTATCCCATAGATCATTTGCAGTTTCACAGTAGCTATAAGCTTCCATGATAGGAGTCTCAAGAGAGCCTTGAAGAAGTATCATCACCATCGTGTCTTCTTGCTGCCATTTCTCCACTTCACTTGTGGCGCCTGCAGCTTCACCTTCTTGAGTAATGAGCTTAGAAGCTTCCCCGGATGTTATATGACCCCATAAGCCCTTACTTCCCACAGCAGTCTTCACCAAACGAGACCACAACAGATAGTTACTCCCCTTGAGAGTAACCGGAACCTTCATGCTAACACTATCCATCTACAACCAGCTTGACTTCAAAAGCTTGGAAATGAGTGGATCTGTACCTTAGAACTCGGATGAACCCAGAAACGAGAGGAAAGGTTGAGTCTTTGAAGGTAGGAATGTGAAAGACTCAAGCTTTGACAACAAACAAGCTTCAAACTTCAGTCTTCTACCCGGATCTTCAAAGAACAGCCTTGGATCTTCAAAAACTTTCAACCTTGATCTTCTTCAACTCGATGAACAAAAACCCAGATCTTGATGAACCTGGCTCTGATACCATGAGATTTTTGATAACTAAGAAGAAAAGTAACCAAAAAGAGATTAAGAACAGATTTAGAGAGGAAAGATTTGGTTTAGACTTCACGTGAAGAGAGATTATAAGAGACTATGAAGAACATGTTTGGAGACTCGAAAATAAAAGAGAGAACTGTATGATTTATTCATCCTCATGGGGTTTGCTTATATAGAGAGAGCTACAAGGGTTTTCAGAAAGTAAAGCAAAGAAAGGTGTGGCTCAGATCAACCAGGGGCGCGCTTATTTGAAATGGAGGCTTCCTGGCCAAGTAAATGGCATCAGCATCTTTGACAAGATGCTGATCCTTTCCAGCCTTGTGCCAGCCTGTCCACGCGGAGAGGTTCTTCCTTTCCAACGTTTGGATAAGTTTACCATGCCGCAGAATCACCTTGAGTCACTTTGGTTTCACCCGGAAGGTAAAAACTGGACGAATGCTTTTGGTCGACCTTGTACGGCCTTGTACGGCCTGTACGGCCTTGTACGGATAAGGTCGACCCAAACCCTTCTTCTCTCTTCTTTCTAATCAACCCCAAGATAGATGCCTCAACTTAACAAGGAAGTCAACCACTGGATATTGTACATTCATAGGTGGGAACCTAGTTACCTGGAAGAGCAAGAAGCAGAAGGTGGTCTCTTGTTCCAGTGCTGAAGTTGAGTATAGGGCAATGTTGAAGCTTACAAACGAGCTGGTGTGGATCAAAGGCATCTTGAAGCATGTGGAGGTTGATCAGTCTACACCAATGACTATGCATTGTGATAATCAAGCAACGATTCATATAGCTTCCAACTCAGTCTACCATGAAAGAACCAAGCACATTGAAGTCGATTGCCACAAGGTGAGACAGATGATTGGGTTGGGTGTGATCTTGCCGTGCTACACAAGGAGTGAGGATCAGTTGGCGGATGTTTTTACAAAGGCTGCTAGACAAAAGACAATGGAGTCCATCCATGTGAGGTTGGGACTCATTGATCTAACCCAACTTAGCTAATCCCCTGTTATGGGGTCTCTACTCTTTTCCCTCATCAAAGGGTTTTATCCCAACAAGGGTTTTCTCTTTGGTGAGGTTTTTAATGAGGGAGATCCCATAGCCTTCCAAGCTTGACTTGTTCCACATGGTCAAGCTTGAGGGGGAGTGTTAAGTTGTGGTATCCACTTTGGTGTTGATTAGAAAGAAGAGAGGAGAAGGGTTTGGGTCGACCTTGTCCGTACAAGGCCTTACAGGCCGTACACGGCCGTACAGGCCGCACAGGCCGTACAGGCCGTACAGGCCGTACAAGGTCGACCAAAAGCATTCGACCAGTTTTTACCATTCGGGTAAAACCAAAGTTACCTGACTGCTTTACTTGGGAGGTAACCTTATCCACCCGTTGGAAAGGAAGAAGAGAGCCGCATGGACATGCTGGCAAGGGCTGGAAGGATCAGCATCTTGTCAAAAATGCTGATGCCATTTACTTGGCCAGGAAGCCTCGATTTGAATTAGGCGCGCCCTTCACTCGACCACAACCACTCCTTTTCTCCTTTTCTTTATGAAAACCCTTGTAACTCTCTCTATATAAGCAGACCCCGAGTGGATGAATAAATCATACAGTTCTCTCTAAACTTTCGAGTCTCATAATGTACTTTATAGTCTTTCATAAATCTTCTTAGTTCTTAGTCTAAATCGAGTCTTTCTTTCATCAAATCTGTTTATAGTCTTGTTCTGGTTACTTATTCATCTAAGATCTTAAAAGATCTTATGTCCTTCCTCAGGTGGACTCAAACTTGGTCACCGACTTCAAAGACCCTCACACGCCTTCCCTTGTTGGCTTGCTTCTCATAAAGCTTGGTTTTCTGCTCAATGTTTTGTCTAGCCTTCTCATGGATTCGTTGGACCATCTCTGCTTTCTTCTTACCGTCTAAACTGATCCTTTCACACTCAGGTAAAGGCATTAGATCCAAAGGAGAGGTGGGATTGAACCCATAAACAATTTCAAAAGGTGAATACTTAGAAGCAGAATGCATGGCATGATTGTATGCAAATTCACAGTGTGGTAAGTATTCTTCCCAAGTTCTTAAGTTCTTTCTAATGAATGCATGCAGGAGTGTCCCTAGAGTTCTATTAACTACTTCAGTTTGTCCATCAGTTTGTGGATGACATGTAGTAGAAACCAACAGTTTAGTGCCTAGCTTAGACCAAAGAGTCTTCCAAAAGAAGCTAAGAAACTTAGTGTCCCTATCAGGAACTATAGTCCTAGGCATGCCATGGAAACGAACAACTTCTTTAAAGAACAGGTTAGCAACGTGCAATGCATCATCAGTCTTATGACATGCTATGAAATGTGCCATCTTAGAGAACCTATCAACAACAACAAAGATTGAATCCTTTCCTGTTCTAGTCCTAGGTAATCCAACAATAAAGTCGATGGAAATGTCATTCCATGAATGGTATGGAATGGGTAAAGGAGTATACAAACCCTGGGATTGGACTTGGGACTTGGCATGCTTGCAAGTAGCACACCTCCCACAGTTTCTCTCCACATCTCTCTTCATGTGCGGCCAATAGAAGTGATCCTGCAAAACTTTTAAGGTCTTGGCAATCCCAAAGTGACCCATTAGACTGCCCCCATGGGATTCCCTGACAAAGAGATCTCTCAAAAAGCAGTTAGGCACACACAATCTATTGTCATAAAACAAGAAACCTTCTTGTCTAAAGTAATGCCCTGCATCAAACTTCTCACAAGATGCATAAGCTTCCTTGAAATCAAGGTCAGTATCATACATATCTTTTATCTGCTCAAACCCAAGTGACTTAGCATCTAGAGTGGTCAAGAGAACATACCTCCGATATAGTGCATCAGCAACTATGTTCTCCTTACCTTGTTTATACTTGATCACGTATGGGAAGGTTTCTATGAACTCAACCCATCTTGCGTGTCTCTTGCTAAGCTTACTCTGCCCTTTTAGATACTTTAGGGACTCATGATCAGTGTGGATGACAAACTCCTTGGGCCATAGGTAATGCTGCCATGTTTGCAATGCCCTCACCAAGGCATAGAGTTCCTTGTCATAGGTTGCATAGTTGAGAGTGGCTCCTCCAAACTTCTCACTGAAGTAGGCAATGGGTTTCCTATCCTGCATCAATACAGCACCAATTCCAATTCCTGAAGCATCACATTCTATTTCAAAAGTTTTTGTAAAGTCATGAAGCATAAGAAGAGGTGATTGAGTAAGCTTCTCTTTTAGGCATTGGAAAGCCTTCTCTTGTGCTTCTCCCCACTTGAATCCAACATCCTTCTTTATCACTTCAGTCAAGGGAGCTGCAATGGTGCTAAAGTCTCTCACAAATCGCCTATAGAACCCAGCAAGCCCATGGAAACTCCTCACTTCTCCTACTGTGGTTGGACTCGGCCAGTCTTTGATGGCTTTGATCTTCTCTTCATCCACCTTAACTCCATCTGCACTCACAATAAAGCCTAGAAAAAACAAGTTATCCGTGCAAAAGGTGCACTTCTTCAAGTTGGCATAAAGCTTTTCATTTCTCAAAACATTCAGGACAGCCCTAAGATGTTCTAGATGCTCTTCTAAGTTCTTGCTATATACTAAGATGTCATCAAAGTATACAACAACAGAGATGCCTATGAATGATCTAAGAACATGATTCATTAATCTCATGAATGTACTAGGTGCATTGGTTAATCCAAATGGCATAACTAACCACTCATATAATCCATGTTTAGTTTTAAATGCAGTCGTCCATTCATCTCCTTCTTTCATCCTAATCTGATGATATCCACTTTTTAAATCTATCTTAGAAAAGATGCAAGAACCATGCAATTCATCAAGCATATCATCTAGTCTAGGTATAGGGTGGCGATACTTCACTGTGATGTTGTTGATTGATCTACAATCAACACATATACGCCATGTACCATCCTTCTTAGGCACTAGGAGCACTAGTACAGCACATGGGCTCAAACTCTCTCGGATATAGCCCTTCTCCATGAGTTCCTCTACTTGTCTTTGCAACTCCTTGGTCTCAACCGGGTTGGTTCTGTATGCTGGATGGTTTGGAAGTGTAGATCCTGGAACAAAGTCTATCTGGTGCTGAATCCCTCGCAAAGAGGGTAAACCAATGGGATTGTCCTCTGGAAATACATCTTGAAACTCCTGCAAAAGAGAAACCATTTCACTCGAATACACCGGTGTAGAATCTGTTAAGTTCAAAAGAGCTTTTTTAAACACAAGTAAGATAGCAGATTGTTTAGAGTAAAGAGTTCTTTTGATATCACCCATGTTAGCATAGAAGTTTGGCTGCTTAGTTCCAGCCGGTTTAAGATCAATCTCCTTCTTCTTTTGGAGTTGAATCTGATCTTGTTGAACTTCCTTAGGTGTCAAGGGAACCAGGACAGTCTTGCGACCCTTGAACTCAAAGGAGTGCTTGTTGGTGAAGCCATCATGGATGACTCGGCGATCAGATTGCCAAGGTCTCCCAAGAAGTATGTGACCAGCTTCCATAGGCAACACATCACACAAGACCTCATCTTCATATCTTCCTATGGCTAAAAGAATGAGCACTTGACTTGAAACATTCATGGTGCCTTCTTCATTCAGCCATTGTAGCCGGTAAGGTTTGGGATGATTCTGAACCTTCAATCCCAACTTCTTGACCATTGTCTCACTAGCAGCATTCACACAACTGCCTCCATCAACTATGAGGCTGCATACTTTCCCTTGGACCAAGCACCGGGTATAGAATAGGTTCTCTCGTTGCTCTAGCTCCTCTGTCTTGGTTTGCAAGCTTAGAAGCCTTCTTACCACTAAGAGCTTCCCCTGGACTGGTCCTTCTTCATGCTCCTCTTCACTCTTTTCTTGGTCAGACTTGGTGTTGTCATCTTCTGAGGCATACTCACCATCTTCCAGCAAGATCATGACTCTCTTGTTGGTACACTCATTGGCATAATGACCTCGTCCTTGGCACTTGAAGCACTTGACATCACGAGCTCTAGAACTAGAAGCCTCAACCTTGCCTTTGCCCTTGTCAAGAGCACTGTCTGGTTTGGTTTCTTCCCTCGGATAGGACTTGTTGTCTTTATGAAATGGTTTAGACTCCTTAGGATAAGGTGACTTCTCTTCCTTGGAGTTGTGTAACCAGTTGGAGCCATAGTGATTGCGTGAATGTCCCTTCCTCTTGAGCTGTTGTTCCACAAGAATAGCCTTGTGCAACATCTCTTCTAACTCCACATAATGTTGCATCTCAACATTATCTTGTATATCTCGGTTTAAACGACATAGGAACCTTGACATGGTTGCTTCTCTATCTTCTGATATGCTAGCTCTTAGCATGAGCAACTCCATCTCCTGGTAGTACTCCTCCACTGATCTTGAACCTTGAGTAAGCTTCCTGAGCCTGTGGTGCAAGTCTCTGTGATAATGTCTTGGAACAAACCTCTTGCGCATGATAGACTTCATCTCTGTCCAAGTCTTTACTGGTTCCTCTCCATTCCTTCTACGAGTAGTGATGTACTGATCCCACCAACTTAGAGCATAGTCATAGAATTCAGTAGCAGCAATCTGAATCTTCTTGTGGTTTGTGTACTGCTTACACTGAAAGACCAACTCAATCTTCTTCTCCCACTCAAGGTAGGCATCCGGATCAGCTTTGCCATGGAATGGGGGTATCTTGATCTTTAAACCAGCAAGTTCATCTCTCTGGTTTGTCCTAATTTCTTGTCCACGCCTATGTCTTCTTTGGCTTTGTCCTGAGGATGAACTGATATGTTCATACTCTTTGTCAGTCTCCTCATAACCAGCATGCTCTTGTCGAGTTGCATGAGGTATCTCTTCTCTCCTAGTCTCTCAGTTGGGAACTTGACTAGTAGCTCTTCTTACTTCTTCTCTGAACTCTCTCCGGATCTCATTGAGGTTGGTCCTCATCATCTCGGTCATGGTTGCTACCATATTCTGGTTCAGTTGAGCAGTCATGGCTTCCATGAGTAGCTTGTTCTTCCTGACGAGTTCAGCTTCTTCTTCAGACTCGGATCCCATTGCGTCCTGCACAAAGAAAAACAATATAACCAGTAAAAGGATTCTAGGTAAACAAGACAAGCAAAACGGGAAAAAATCAACACAAACAGAAGCTTGTTTTGCAAGACAAAAGAGAAAAGGATAATCGGCTAGGTAAAAAGGGAACTAGTGTTTCCGATTTCAAGCAAAAAGGAAATTCTTTAATCTTTGTCTAAACTTCTCTAAGGTCTTCTAGCAGCCTAAACAACCTAAATCTACTCGTGTTCAAGATGATCAAGTTGATTTGCAGATGAAACAAAGAGATTTAAAGAGCAAAGAACTTATGCGGCTAGGGTTATCTCTCTAGGGTTTCCGCAAGCAAAAAGGAAAAAGTTTTAAACCTTGTCTATTCTCTATGAGTTTCGAGCAGCCCTAAACAGAGATCTACTGCTTAACAAAGGTTGATTACTGATGAAACAAAAAGAAACAAGAGAGAATGAGTACTTCCCAAACCAAAGTTGCTCTGATACCACTTGATGCGCCCCTAGGATGCTCTTTGGTTGATAGGGAGGATAGTTCCTTGCAAGAACGAATCAGAGACTCAAGTTCTTCAAGGATTGTGGATTGATTGGTGACACAAGAGGGATGGATGATCTCTTGATACTCCTAGATGCACAAGTCGGATATGACACACCAACTTAGACACCCTTAGGTCTCTGGATATTACACACCAGAAGAACTCGACACCTTTCTAGAGAGAGAGCCGTCAAGAGAGAAAGGAAACTCGATGTTTATTGATTGCTTGAGTAAAATAGGGTTAGGAGACCCCTTTAAATAAAAGGAAACCAGAGAACAGGCTCTCTAGGGTTTCAAAAATAGTAAAAAGGAAATACTATAGTTTAAAAATAACATAAGCTTAAAATGTAATACTTCTGCTACTCTTGGGCCGAGATAGAGCCTAAGTGATGTGTAAGACAAGTTGTGGCCTCATTAAAAACGTTCCTCCAGAAAACATCGTGGGTCAAAACGAAAAGCAAGGAAAAGAGCATGCACCAAATGTCTTGCGTAGACACTAACTCAGCTTGATGTAGAGATGGCTTGAATGGTGATCAAGACATCTCGGATCAAACCTTGTCCAAGACTTTCTTTTTGTTGTGGATGTGAAGTGAGTATTCCTACAACTTTCTCTTTAAGTTTCTTGACTCTGGAACGAGTCATGGGATCTTCAGGAATGGCTAGAGCATCATCACCAGGCTTCTGGTGCAATGTGGCTTCATGTGGCTCATCTAGACTCTCCTTGTTCTCCTTAGTGATCCGGTCCATGATCACATCAGAAGAGGATTTGTGAAATCTGAAGCTGATCACACACTCTTCACCCTCACCAGTCCACAAGGAATTGTGGTGATACTAATGTATGTGGATGATATCATCATTACTGGAAGTGACAAGGAAGGTATTATCTTAACTAAAACCTTTCTTAAATCATCATTTGATATCAAAGACTTGGGTGAGTTAATGTACTTTCTAGGGATAGAGATATGCCGATCTAAAGAGGGGATGTTCCTATCACAAAGGAAGTACACACTTGATTTGTTGAGTGAGGCAGGTGATCTAGGTGGAAGAGCTGCTAAGACACCACTAGAAGATCGATACAAGGTCTTGTGTGAGGGGGAGATTGAAGATAAGCCATATGGAAATGTCAAGCAATATAGGAGAATGGTTGGGAAGCTGATCTATCTTACCATCACCAGACCAGATGTGTGTTTTGCTGTGAATCAAGTCAGCCAATATATGCAAGCGCCCAAGATACATCACTGGAACATGGTGGAAAGGATCTTGAGATACCTTAGAGAAGCACCAGGACAAGGAGTATGGTTGGGATGTAACAAGAGCACGGAAATTGTTGGGTATTGTGATGCAGATTGGGCTGGAGATAGAGTAGACAGGAGGTCTACAACAGGATATTGCACCTTCATTGGAGGCAACATGGTCACTTGGAAGAGCAAGAAACAGAAGATAGTATCATGCTCAAGTGCTGAAGCAGAATATAGAGCAATGAGGAAGCTCACTAGTGAGCTCATTTGGATCAGAAACCTTCTAAGGGACTTGGGTATAGAAACTACAACTCCCATCACCATGCACTGTGACAACCAAGCAGCAATTCACATTGCTTCCAACAGTGTGTTCCATGAGAGGACTAAACACATTGAGGTGGATTGCCATTAGGTCAGACAAGCTGTGGAGCAGCAAATCATCTTGCCATGTTACACTAGAAGTGAAGATCAGTTGGCAGACATCTTCACCAAGGCAGCAAGCTCTAAGGTCTGTGAGTCCATACATTCCAAACTTGGACTCATAGAACTCTCATCTCACTGATCCTCTTAGGCATGAGGTATTCTACTCTTTTTCCTTGGCTTGGTTTTTATCCCATGTGGTTTTTTCCAAGCTAAGGTTTTAATGAGGGAATGCTTCATGGTTTCCAAGATTAACCAGTCCCTATGGTCAAGCTTGAGGGGGAGTGTTGAGATGAAGCAATAAAGTGTTAGAATAGGGATTAAATGGTGAGGATGAAGTGAGAATAAGCTACTGGTTCAGGAGGAACGAAAGAGAGTGAGAGAATGGCAATGGAGAGTTATGAAGAAAGTGATGAGTTTCAAGTGAGGTTAAGAGATTTTGAGGGTATGGAGAGTATGGGAGCTGAGTCTAGACTCGTGGGTAACAAAAGAATAGAGAGAATATGAAGTAACCAGAGAATAATGAAGAAGAATTATTCATTCAACTTAGTTTACAATCAAAAACAACAAGCCTTTAAATAGGCAAACAAACACATTAAACAAATACTAAAACTGTGTTTTACTAAAAAAACAATATTGTAGTGTTTCTGATGAAGACAAGGACGATACAGCCAAGGAGAGGCTCGACCAGACGGAGTGAAAGTGAAAGGAGAGAGAGGCTCAGTCTTCTTAGGTTTAAAGTGACAGGTCAGGGGCTTCTCCAAAGCTCACATGTGACTTTTGCTTGTCCAATTTCGACCAGAACCAACTCCTTGCATCTACACTTAGTTTCCTTGACTTCTGGAGTTCCCATAGGTAATATTTAGGTTTCCCAACTCCTTACTTGCCTTGCACAGCACTCCTTATCGAGTATAAGACAATTTGTGCAGACAGACCTAAATCAACTCCTCTTGATGGACTTGTCTTAGATCATGAAATAGCTCCTTTCTTCTAGGTTTTTCCTTCTTCATTCCAACACTCCCCCTCAAGCTTGACCATAGGAATCCTTGGCCAAGCTTGGAACTGAGATTACTTGCCTCATTAAAAACCTAATTATAGGGAAAAAGAGTACAAGCAATCCAGTCTTCTTTTGGACATCTTTCTTGGCAAGTAAGGCACACCCTTTCCTGGCTTCACACTTCAAATGGTTCCTCTTGAACCTTCTTTTTATTTCACAGCTTGTCTCCCCCTTGCTTTTGTCTTCTTTCCTTCTTCTTGGGTTGAGATCAAGCCAACATGTATTTGGGATGATAATGAGGAGTGTCTTCCCTCTTGGCTTGCACTTGAATCCCCCATGTCAATCCCTTTTTGAATGGCCTTACAAAGTCACTTGTAGAACTGACTTGGTAGGGGGACTTTGCAAAGAGCCAGCTGCCATCTTTTCAGTTAACTGTCTTCTCCTTGCTCAGCCAAGAATATCCCTGGTCAACTCCACTTGTTTCCTTTGCTTCAGCTTTAACAATGGGTCATTGGATTCTCATTTAACATAAAGAACAAGGAGAATGGATGGTTTCATATTAATCAAGTTTGGAGTTGCCTTGAGAAGCAAGGTTGTCCGTACAACCAAAAAGATACCTTCTGGTGCAAGCTATCCATCTGCCTTGTTCAAAGAGACCTAAGAAACTCAAGGAGACTTATTTAAATGGTTTCATGTCAGCAGAAGAGGCAGAGATCCGTTGGAGAAGGTTTGAATCAGAGATCACATGTTTGGTTAAGGCTTAGGACCTGTCATTTTCAGTCTGAACCTACCAGACCTCTCTCCTCTTTGTTTATTCTTTTCCTTGGCGACTTGTGCCCACTTGTGCCCATTGTTTGTCTTTATATACTCTATATTAGGTTTCAGAATAAGGTAAGGGAAATAAAAAAATCAATTCTGGTTCCCTAAACTCTCTCTCTCTCTCTCTCTCTCACTCGAAATTCTCCTCTCTCTCTCTCTCTTGCTGTTCTTCATGTTCTTGAGCAGAACTCCTCTGTTCTTGACTTAATCTCTCTTTAATTCTCATAATCTCACAGTATGAGGGACATCTTAAGTAATCCTCCAATAGCTTCCTTGAGCTTCTTTGATCTGGAACGAGTCATAGGCCCTTTTGGAATGGACAATGCATCTTCATCAATTGGTTTGTCCATCAGCTCATCATCTCCATTAGTTGGCTGGTCCATGATCACATCATCCCCTCCCTCTTGAAAAGGATTTGTCCTAAATCTGGCTCATATGCGACAAAAGGGATCAAGTCAGTAACGTTGAAGCTATTACTCACATCATACTTACCTTGGAGGTCCAGCTTGTAGGCATTGTTGCTAATCTTCTTTATGACCTCAAAAGGTCCATCGACACGCGGCATCAGTTTAGATTTCCTTTCATTTGGAAATCTCTCTTTCCTTAGATGTACCCACACTTGGTCACCAACTTCAAACACCTTCTCACGTTTTCCTTTGTTGGCATGTTTGGCATACTGCTTTGTTTTATCTTCAATGTTGCGTCTAGCTTGCTCATGAATCTGTTGTACCATCTCAGCCTTCTTCTTGCCATCCAGACTAACTCTTTCACACTCAGGTAAAGGCATTAGATCCAAAGGAGAGGTGGGATTGAACCCATAAACAATTTCAAATGGTGAAAACTTAGAAGCAGAATGCATAGCATGATTGTATGCAAATTCACAATGAGGCAAATAGTGATGAAAACCTAGGATGCTCTCTGGAATAGATGAAGTGATTAAGACGGATAAGCCTTGCAAACAAAGAATCAGAGACTCGATTTGTTTCAAGGGATGTGGATTGTAGTGGGACACAGAAGGGATGACTCTCCAACTGATACTCCAAGAGGATCTGATCCAGATATGACACACTGAAACAGGAACTCCAAGGCTGGATATTACACACCAGCAATCTGGATATTACACACCAGAACACTAAATCTCACCAAAGACAAGAGAGAAGAAAAAATAGGGTTTTTGATAAAATATTGCTTTTCCTCTTATTCATTTTCGTGCATAATATATAGAGAGAGTGCCTTACATGCAAGACACCTCGAAAACATAAGAAAGGAGTAACACAAAGGCTCCTCTCGAAAATACAACAAAGACTGAAGTTTGAAAATGAAATAAAACTTAGAAATATAAAATAGCATAAGGTTCTTCATGTGTAGGTCCAAGATCATCAGATAGGTGATATGTGAAGTAGTCTTGCGGCCTCGTTAAAAACCTTCCTCCGTAAAACCTCTTTGGGACAAAACCGAGAGCAAGGAAAAGAGCACACACAATCCTACTTGCCTAGATGATGATCAGGTTGAAGATGGGGTAGCTTGAATGGTGATGAGTGTCTTGATTGATCAAGCTTCAACCAAGACCAATGTATTCTTCTTGTTTCAAAGTATTCGTCAATGTTGCATCCTCAGCTACAAGCTCTTCAGGTTTAGGTTCATGCTTCCATTCCTTGGTGCTTTCAATGATCACATCATCCCCTCCCTCTTCAAAAAGATTTGTCCTCAAATCTTGCAAGCCTCTTTCATAGGCATTGTTTCTGACTGGTTCGGATATGTAGAAGGCATTAATCCATTTAGTTCCTGATTCATTACTCAAACCTGATACATTGAAACAAAGCAAGTTAGCACATAAAAATTTATCAAAGAGTAATAATCTTATCCCAAATTGGGTTTTGCTCGGTTTTGGCTTGTGTGCTGCATCTGGTGGTGCTTCTTTGATGAGGATGAATCCAGTGTTGTCTTGGTGCTTATCCTGATCCAAATCAGGTGGCTTGAACCGATGCTTGTTCTTTCTCCTTGTATGCTTCAAATCTCTCTTAATATCTGCACATGGCTCTTTTGACAAAAACAAGTGCATCATATCTGTGTAATCAAGAAAATAACTCTTGAAAACATGATCACTTACCTTATCATGCTCACCTGGTCGCCATAGATAGGATTGAGATGTTCTAAACTCAGGAAAATTCAAACAAATCACACAGAGGCTCATCCGAGTTGTAGAACCCATACCTCTTTCACCTGAGAAGCTTTGGACATGATTCCAATTCGAAGTGAGACCCTGATAGTTTAAGTTTCCATTGCAATCGATTTTGTTGAATAATTCCTTGTGGTTGTGGAGATATGTTCCTCGGACTGCTCTTATGTCAAGACTGGCGGCTAGACAGTTTTCAAGGTTTGCATGTTCCATCTCCAACTTAGCCAAGTTCTCATCATTGTTATTCTCATCATGGTAGCCCCTCTTTTTGAAAAGTGTAGTACTCAAGACTGTTTGACCTGTACCAATAGAAAGCAAATCAGTTTTCATGCGTTTCTTTGAGTCTAGATAATTACCTCGGGCTGGTTGCTTTGGATTTTGCTGTAGACTGAATTTTTCCGGTGGTTTTTCTTTGAACTCCAATGTACCATCTGCCTGTACCTTAAACTTCATCATTGTACCTGTTTCTTTCTGAGCACTAATGGTACAGAGCAAGTGCATTATACTGGAAGTAGATATTTTAAAAACATTGTACTTGAAACAATGACATGTTATAAAGTTTCGCCAATATTGAATCAGGTCACTAACTTCACTTGTTCTGGTACCTTTCAAGATGAGTTGCGTGGACTCAGATGTGCTAATTTTCTCTTTTGAAACAAGATCAGATTCAACACTTGATTCAGGTGTTGATTGTCCATGAGACTCTTTTTTTTCATCTGTACCTTTTTCAGCTTGTTTTGGAAAAGACAAGTGTGTTATCATGTCATGAGAATTATTTGAAACACCTTGATGAAGTATATCACTTACCTTAGTTTGATCAGCATTGGTAATATTAGTGATCTGACATTCTGTGATTTGTGGCCTTTGTGGTGAGGTGCTCTTGGGTGCATACCTTTTCCTTAGTACCACTTTCAGTTCCTCCCAAGTGGTGATAGTTTTGTCCTTGTGAACGTTGCAGTCTTCTTTTTTTTTGCAACCAAAACCTGTAAGCACTCCCCGTGAGGGTTGTAATAGCATAAAACAATTCATTCTTCTTCAGGATTCTGTTGTGATACAGCCATTTGTCCATGATTCTTTCCCACTCTAGATAATGACCTTCTCTTTTTCCTGCCAAAGCATAGAGTCGAACATCATAAACAGGTTTATAATCAGCACAAGGATCACTTTTAGGAGTGAGAGAAGATTGATGTGGTTTGGTCCATGTGTTGGCTGATGGCTTGATATGTTGTTCTCCACGACATGCCTGTTCTTCTTTACACCTCTTAAGCTTGCTTGATCTGCATTGAACAGAATCTGGTGGTTTAGGCTCAAGGCTTTGATATTTCATTGATGATCTCTGCCTCATCCTTTTCTGCGTAAGTTTATCATGTTCCTGCTGACTTTCCATTCTGAAATTCATTATCTTCTGCAAAGTAGCAGTCTTAGCAATGTTGATTCCATCTTCCCGATCTCTTACCATTGTTCCTGAAACACACGAAAGAACACAACCAGTAACAAATTCTTACAGAAATTAAAACACTCAATTATGAAAACAAAAAAACTTCTGTTTCATGGATTGATTTTCGATTTCAGAAACAAGTAAACAAGAAAACAGAAAAGATTGAACAATCTTAACTGATCAAATCGAAATTCAAGTCCTTAACAACTCAGATCATAGATGGATTAAACAGGTTTTCGAAATCAATGATCAAAACATTAACAAGAACAGATTCAAGACAAACCTAATCAGATTTACCAGATTTAATCTTAACAGAAACAGATCAGATCGATTTCTAAAACTTATTCTACTCAGATCAATTTCGAAAGTTAACCCTAGTCATGCAACAATTCGAGAAAAACTCAGAAAAAAGATGAAATTGCAAGGAACTGAAGAGTTAAATCACAGAAACTAGATCGATAGAACTTTTAACAGATTCAAACACAAGCAATCACCGATCTGATTTCTCTGCAAAGTAGATGAAGAGTCAAAACGAAAATTCAGAGAGATAGATGAAGAACACTCCCCTTCCAGAGTTGCTCTGATACCACTTGATGAAAACCTAGGATGCTCTCTGGAATAGATGAAGTGATTAAGACGGATAAGCCTTGCAAACAAAGAATTTAGAGACTCGATTTGTTTCAAGGGATGTGGATTGTAGTGGGACACAGAAGGGATGACTCTCCAACTGATACTCCAAGAGGATCTGATCCAGATATGACACACTGAAACAGTAACTCCAAGGCTGGATATTACACACCAGCAATCTGGATATTACACACTAGAACACTAAATCTCGCCAAAGACAAGAGAAAAGAAAAATAGGGTGGGTTTTTGATAAAATATTGCTTTTCCTCTTATTCATTTTCGTGCATAATATATAGAGAGAGTGCCTTACATGCAAGACACCTTGAAAACATAAGAAAGGAGTAACACAAAGGCTCCTCTCGAAAATACAACAAAGACTGAAGTTTGAAAATGAAATAAAACTTAGAAATATAAAATAGCATAAGGTTCTTCATGTGTAGGTCCAAGATCATCAGATAGGTGATATGTGAAGTAGTCTTGAGGCCTCGTTAAAAACCTTCCTCCGTAAAACCTCTATGGGACAAAACCGAGAGCAAGGAAAAGAGCACACACAATCCTACTTGCCTAGATGATGATCAGCTTGAAGATGGGGTAGCTTGAATGGTGATGAGTGTCTTGATTGATCAAGCTTCAACCAAGACCAATGTATTCTTCTTGTTTCAAAGTATTCGTCAATGTTGCATCCTCAGCTACAAGCTCTTCAGGTTCAGGTTCATGCTTCCATTCCTTGGTGCTTTCCATGATCACATCAAATAGTCTTCCCATGATTTCAAGTTCTTTTTAATGAATGCTCTCAAAAGACTTCCTAGTGTCCTATTGACTACTTCGGTTTGTCCATCAGTTTGTGGATGACATGTTGATATAAGACTCGGAGGAGTCTCTGGAAGGGTGGTGATGATGGATCCTCAAGCTGGCTTTCACGCACTCTCTTGAGAACAAAGGATGGTCGTTTGATGGACACTTAACCGGATGAAGGATCAAGTGTGGTTGGGATCTAACAAGCTGGCTTGCACGCTTTCTCTTGTTGGATCAGTTGATGATGAAGTTGATGGAACAAAGAACACCACAAGGATGATGATGGATCCTTGATACAGTTCAAGACTCTGCTCACTTGAATTTCACAAGGAAGAAGAAGTCAGCTGCGGCTTGCTTAGGGGGCAAACTGACTCATATATTGATCTAGGGTAAAAAGTTGTGTCTTACAACGGCTGTGTGTGGGACTTTATTAATATTCCTTCAGCCTTGACCTAATGGTCGACTCAAGAAAAGGAAAAAGACTCAAAACGACAGGACTTAAGGTTTTAAACAAAAAATAGAAAACTAACATTGCCCGGTTTAAGACCAAAAAGGAAAGTTTGCAAAATAAAAGGAAAAAAGCCTAAGCTAAGTCTTGGCCTCGAACCCTGGTTGCTTGTGGGACAGGCGAGTTCTAGGAACCACTAGACTGACCCATCTTACCTGCATAAAGTGTAAATAAAGTAAAGACTTCCCTTGGTTCAGTGTTGGCCTTCTTTGCTAGGTAGTTGATCTTGATGGCGTTTGGATCAACTTTGGTATAACTCATGACTTGGTCTTCTATTTCTGGTACTTTAATTCTCGAGTCTTTAAGGCCTTCCTCATCAGTAATGGGGTCTTCTTCCACATCCATTCATGCCACATAACCATCCTTGTCAGTTTCAGCCAAATAAGCTTCCTTACCTGGAGTGATATTGAGTTGCGCAAAGGCATTGCTCAAGTCATCACTTGGCTCGTTGATATGCTCTACTTTTGTGGGTTGAGCTATTGGCATGTTTAGTGATTCATCCATATTGTCTAGGATAGCTTGAACAGCAAGTATGAATCAATCCTTAAGTCTCCTAGCCTTAGAACGGGTCATGGGGCCTTCTTTGACCCTAGGAATGGTGATGGGAGCTTGGTTCTGGTCCATGACTTGAGATTTTTGATAACTAAGAAGAAAAGTAACTAGAAAGAGATTAAGAACAGATTTAGAGAGGAAAGATTTGGTTTAGACTTCACGAGAAGAGAGATTATAAGAGACTATGAAGAACATGTTTGGGGACTCGAAAATAAAAGAGAGAACTGTATGTTTTTTTCATCCTCAAGGGGTTTGCTTATATAGAGAGAGCTACAAGGGTTTTCAGAAAGTAAAGCAAAGAAAGGTGTGGCTCAGATCAACCAGGGGCGCGCTTATTTGAAATGGAGGCTTCCTGGCCAAGTAAATGGCATCAGCATCTTTGACAAGATGCTGATCCTTTCCAGCCTTGTGCCAGCTTGTCCACGCGGAGAGCTTCTTCCTTTCCAACGGTTGGATAAGTTTACCATGCCGCAGAATCACCTTGAGTCACTTTGGTTTCACCCAGAAGGTAAAAACTGGACGAATTCTTTTGGTCGACCTTGTACGTCCTGTACGGCATGTACGGCATGTACGGCCTTGTACGGCCTTGTACGGCCTGTACGGCCTTGTACGGACAAGGTCGACCCAAACCCTTCTTCTCTCTTCTTTCTAATCAACCCCAAGATAGATGCATCAACTTAACACTCCCCCTCAAGCTTGACCATATGGAACAAGTCAAGCTTGGAAGGCTATGAGATCTCCCTCATTAAAAACCTCACCAAAGAGAAAACCCTTTTTGGGATAAAACCCTTTGATGAGGGAAAAAGAGTAGAGACCTCATAGCAGGGGATTAGCTAAGTTGGGTTAGATCAATGAGCCCCAACCTTACATGGATGGACTCCATTGTCTTCTGTCTAGCAGCCTTTGTAAACACATCCGCCAACTGATCCTCTCTCCTTGGATAGCACGGCAAGATCACACCCAACCCAATCATCTGTCTCACCTTGTGGCAATCGACTTCAATGTGCTTGGTTCTTTCATGGTAGACTGAGTTGGAAGCTATATGAATCGTTGCTTGATTATCACAATGCATAGTCATTGGTGTAGACTGATCAACCTCCACATGCTTCAAGATGCCTTTGATCCACCCCAGCTCGTTTGTAAGCTTCAAGATTGCCCTATACTCAGCTTCAGCACTGGAACAAGAGACCACCTTCTGGTTCTTGCTCTTCCAGGTAACTAGGTTCCCACCTATGAAGGTACAATATCCAGTGGTTGACTTCCTATCCAGCCTATCTCCTGCCCAATCCGCATCACAATAGCCCACCACTTCAGTGCTCTTATTGCATCCCATCCATACTCCAAGGTTTGGTGATCCATTTAGATACATCAGGATCCTCTCAACCATGTGCCAATGGTGTTCCTTTGGGACTTGCATGTGTTGACTCACCTGATTCACAGCAAAACATATATCAGGTCGGGTAATGGTAAGATAGATCAACTTACCAACAAGCTTTCTATAAAGCTTAAGATCATGGAATGGCCGGTTGTCTTCAATCTCCTCCTCACGAGGAACCTTGTACCCATCCTCTAGTGGCATCTTTGCTGTCTTCCCTCCATGTTTCCCTGCATCTTTCAAGAGATCAAGTGTATCCTTTCTTTGGGACAGAAACAAACCTTCCTTGGATCTACATATCTCAATACCAAGAAAGTATTTCATCTCTCCCAAGTCTTTAATTTCAAACACAGATTTAAGGAAGTCTTTAGTGGATTGGATACCTGCCTTGTCACTTCCTGTGATGATGATATCATCAACATACACAAGAAGGACAACTATACCTGATGTGGTCGGGAGAGTGAACAAGGTATGGTCCAGTTCAGATTTCTTGAACCCTCTGCCATTGAGAGTGGTGCTCAGCTTGTTGTACCATGCTCTAGGAGATTGTTTAAGACCATAGATTGCCTTCTTGATCCGGAGTACATTTCCTTTCTTCACTAAGTACTCTAGGCCTGGTGGAGGGTGCATGTAGACCTCATATTCAAGTTCTCCTTGAAGGAATGCATTCTTCACATCCATTTGCCATAGTCCCCACTCAAGATTAACCGCAAGAGATAGGATGATCCTAATAGTGTTAAGTTTTGCAACTGGTGCAAAGGTATCCACATAATCTTCTCCATAGGTTTGAGTGAAGCCCCTTGCAACCAATCTGGTTTTCTTTCTATCAATCTTTCCATTCGCCAAGTATTTTATAGTAAAGATCCATCTACTGGTCACTGCCTTCTTCCCTTTTGGCAACTCACTTTCATACCATGTGTCATTCTTGATCATTGCACTTGCCTCAGCACCAACTGACTCCTTCCATTCCTTATCTTTAACTGCTTCCTCATAGGATCTTGGTATGTAGCTCTCATCTAGGCTGACCATGAAGGAACAATGCTCTTCTGGATACTGAGTAAAAGAGCAGACCACTTGAGATGGGTGCGCAACAGCTTGGGCATTATAGTAGACCCTAGTGTTGACCCAATCAGATGGTGGTCTTCCTATCCTAGAGCTTCTCCTCAACTGTTGTTGCTGTTCTACTTCCCTTCCCTCAGGTTCTTCCTCCTCTTGATGATCAGGGGTTGGACTTCTCTGACCTTCTTGAGCATCTCCACTTTGATCATGAGACGCTGAACTTCTATCTTCCTCTGGAGGATCATCAAACTCCTCTTGACCTGAATCAAACTCTCCACTGCTGTCAGAACTTCCACCTTCCTGATCTTCAGTGTTTCCCCCCTCATGATCAAGGTGGGGAGACTGATTTGCTTCATTTGTCCCTGTTGGACCACTTCCATTCGGGTTCTTGGTAACTCCAATGCCAAGAGCTTCCAAGATAATCCTAAGAGTTGCTGCCTTATCCGAGGTAAGGTCCTTCAACTCTTCTTGATTCTTCTCCTCATAATACCCCCTTTCTTCTCTGAACTTGACATCCCTAGACACCAGAACTCTTCTTGCCACCGGATCATAACACTTGTATCCCTTCTGAGTTGTAGAGTAGCCTATAAACATTGCCTTTGTACTCTTGACTTCTAACTTGTTTCTCATCTCTCCAGGAATCAGTACATATCAGAGGCATCCAAAGACCCGTAGATAGTCCACTGATGGTTTGTACTTGTTTAGAACATCAAAGGGGGCTTGATCATGCAGTACCTTTGTAGCAATGCGATTGATGAGATAGCAAGCAGTAGCCACAGCATCACTCCAAAATCTCTTAGGCACATTGGCTTGAAACATTAAGGACCTTGCTACTTCCATGAGATGGCGATTCTTCCTCTCAGCTACTCCATTTTGCTGAGGAGTGTAAGGGCAACTGGTCTGGTGAAGGATCCAATGTCGAGCTAAGTGATCCTTGAATGCATGACTGGTGTACTCTCCTCCATTATCTGATCTAAAAATTTTAAACTTGGCATGATAATGGTTAGTCACATAGGATTGAAAGTTTTTAAATGCATCAAGGACCCTATCTTTAGATAGAATGAGTGTTAACCAGGTGTATTTAGATTTTTCATCAATGAATGTCACAAAATACTTATGATTATCCCTAGATATGCAAGGAGCAGTCCAAACATCAGAGTGAATTAAATCAAAGCACTTCTCATAAACAGTAGATGATCTTGGAAAGACATTCTTACAATGCTTGCCTAAAATGCAAGCTTCACATTCATTATTTTCAAAAACAACACCTGGTAACATCAAGTTCAAAGCTCTAACATGAGGATGTCCTAGTCTAGCATGCCACAAAGCATTCTTATTTAAAGCAGAAGAAACAATAGTGAAGGAACAACTAAAATCAGAAACAGGATCAAGCTCTTCAAGCATATATAACTCGCCCTTGGTAACTCCTTTTCCAATCATCTTTTGGCTCTCAATATCCTGAAATAAAACTTCATTAGGACTGAATATAACCTTACAATTTAAATCATTTGTGCACTTCTTAACAGATAACAAGTTTGAAGTAAATTCAGGCATATAGAAAGCTCTTGAGTTCTTACTAAACAGTTTTAGATTTCCTATTCCTCTAATAGGAATCTTATCACCATTTGCAATCATGACATGACCATTAGCTGGTTCAATGTCCTTGATCAGATTGGTGTCACTTATCATGTGATGAGAGGCTCCTGAGTCAACTATCAATGGTTTAGATGAGCTTTTAGCAATGTGACAATTAGCTTTACGACTAAAGCAATTAAGACTTTGGCGGTTCATTCCATTCTCTATTGTCCTACCAGTTCTATCAGCCCTAGGCTCATTCACATTTTCTAGCTTCCTAGCAACCATTGAAGCACCAAGAGAATACCCATTAAGGTTACCAAAGGTGTTACCGTTCTCCTTGAGCATTTTGATGAGAACTTCAATGTCAGACCTCCGGATGTAGTCTTGATCATTGTTCCTGCTGGTGCTTCCTATATAAGCAACAAGAGACTTTCCTTCACTCGCCTCCTTCTTATCACCATCAGTTGTCTTGTTTGAGCCAGCTCCATTTGAACCCTCCGAGATGTGAGCCCTTGCTTCCCTCTCCTTCATGAACTTGCCCGGCTTGAGATGTGGGTGTAGGATCCAGCACTGACTCTTCTTGTGTCCATGCTTCTTGCAGTGATCACAGTTGCCATTGGACCGCCGGTTCACCTTGATCAGTTTGCCCAGCTTGGTTAGCCAGGGTAAGCTATCCCTTACCTCCAAACTGCCCAGTAGAACCATGCTCCTTTTGTATCTGAGCACACACATCTTCTAGAGATGGAAGCTTCTCAGCTCTCAGGATATGCTTGATGAGGCTGTTGTAGGCTGGGCTTAGGGTGAGAAGGAGTCCAAAGACCTTATCTTGCTCACGCCTTTCATTCAACTCATCAGCATCAACTGTGCTTGGCCTCAGCATCAACTGTGCTTGGCCTCAGCATCTCTAGCTCAGACCAGAGTGCTCGGAACCTTCCAAGATGCTTGGTGAACTCCATATCTTCTTCTAGCAACCCATTGATTGCTCTCTTCACTTCGAACACCCGGCTCAAGTTTGAGATGTTTACATACACCTTCTTCAAGGTATCCCATTGATCCTTTGCAGTTTCACAGTAGCTATAAGCTTCCATGATAGGAGTCTCAAGAGAGCCTTGAAGAAGTGTCATCACCATCATGTCTTCTTGCTGCCATTTCTCCACTTCACTTGTGGCGCCTGCAGCTTTACCTTCTTGAGTAATGAGCATAGGAGCTTCACCGGATGTGATATGACCCCATAAGCCCTTACTTCCCACAGCAGTCTTCACCAAACGAGACCACAACAGATAGTTACTCCCCTTGAGAGTAACCAGAACCTTCATGCTAACACTATCCATCTACAACCAGCTTGACTTCAAAAGCTTGGAAATGAGTGGATCTGTACCTTAGAACACGGATGAACCCAGAAACGAGAGGAAAGGTTGAGTCTTTGAAGGTAGGAACGTGAAAGACTCAAGCTTTGACAACAAACAAGCTTCAAACTTCAGTCTTCTACCCGGATCTTCAAAGAACAGCCTTGGATCTTCAAAAAGTTTCAACCTTGATCTTCTTCAACTCGATGAACACAAACCCAGATCTTGATGAACCTGGCTCTGATACCATGAGTTTTTTGATAACTAAGAAGAAAAGTAACCAGAAAGAGATTAAGAACAGATTTAGAGAGGAAAGATTTGGCTTAGACTTCACGAGAAGAGAGATTATAAGAGACTACGAAGAACATGTTTGGAGACTCGAAAATAAAAGAGAGAACTGTATGATTTATTCATCCTCAAGGGGTTTGCTTATATAGAGAGAGCTACAAGGGTTTTCAAAAAGTAAAGCAAAGAAAGGTGTGGCTCAGATCAACCAAGGGCGCGCTTATTTGAAATGGAGGCTTCCTGGCCAAGTAAATGGCATCAGCATCTTTGACAAGATGCTGATCCTTTCCAGCCTTGTGCCAGCCTGTCCATGCGGAGAGCTTCTTCCTTTCCAACGGTTGGATAAGTTTACCATGCCGCAGAATCACCTTGAGTCACTTTGGTTTCACCCGGAAGGTAAAAACTGGACGAATGCTTTTGGTCGACCTTGTACGGCCTGTACGGCCTTGTACGGCCTGTACGGCCTTGTACGGCCTTGTACGGCCTGTACGGCCTTGTACGGACAAGGTCGACCCAAACCCTTCTTCTCTATTCTTTCTAATCAACCCCAAGATAGATGCCTCAACTTAACAATGACCTCATCATTCCCTCCCCCTTCAGAAGGTTTTGACCTCAAAACTGGTTCATCTGCAAGATAAGGAGACAAGTCAGCAACATTGAACGTATGGGAAATGTCGAAATCACCTGGAAGTTCTAGGTGGTAGGCATTGTCATTGATCTTTTCCAACACTCTGAATGGACCATCTCCTCTAGGTGCCAGTTTAGAACTTCTTTTCTGTGGGAACCTCTCGGTCCTCATGTGGAGCCAGACCCATTCTCCGGGTTCAAAGGTCATCTCCTTGTTTTTCTTGTCAGCTCTCCTCTTGTAGTCCTCAGTTTTCTTGATGATGTTCTCCCAGACCTTCTGATGTAACTTCCTCACAGCTTCCCCTTTATTTAGGTCGTCCTGATTAGCTTGCTCAACTTGTGGAATTGGCTTAAGATCCAAAGGGGTTAGTGGATTGAAACCATAAACAACTTCAAAAGGGGACATCTTAGTAGCAGAATGAGTAGCATGGTTGTAAGCAAACTCAATCAAGGGTATGCAGTCTAACCAAGTGTTCAAGTTTTTACCATTTGTTACTTTAAGTAAGGTAGAGAGGGTTCGGTTTACCACTTCTGTTTGTCCATCTGTTTGAGGATGACAGGTCGTGGAGAAGAGTAGTTTGGTGCCAAGCTTCTTCCACAGGGTCCTCCAGAAATGGCTCAGGAATTTAGTGTCTCGGTCAGACACAATAGTCCTTGGTAACCCATGTAAATGCACCACTTCCTTAAAGAATAAGTTTGCGGTTTGAGTGGCATCATTGGTCTTGTCACATGGAATGAAGTGGGCCATCTTGGAGAAACGGTGTAATGACCCGTACCAAGATTAGGAAAGTCAAGGCTTTGACCATAAGTTGGACGAGCCAAGGAATGGTCATGGTCGAGACTTTTTGGTCGATGGTTGGGTACATGGTTGATGATCGATAAAAATCGGTAAAAACCGAAATTTTGGAGATTGAAGATTTTGAAGCCAAGAAATAGAAGCTTTGCCTAGAAAATCAAGTTAGGAGGAGTTTGCATCTGAAGTTGAGTTTTGGGAGTTGCTGACATGGCAAGGAGTGATGACGTGGCAAAATCCTATTGGCCGAAGTTGATGACATGGCGCTGTCCACGTGGCGACTTCTCATTGGCGGAGAAGGAAACTTTGTCCCCAAGTTTTCGAGCTTCTAGAAGGTGAAAACTTGCCTTCCAAGTTTTCCAAACTTGATGACAAAGCAAGGAGTTTCTAGAAGAAGGACACATGTGAGCACCACATTCTTTGTTAAGCCATTTGTCC
This sequence comes from Moricandia arvensis, assembly GCA_905132765.1. NCBI lineage: Eukaryota > Viridiplantae > Streptophyta > Magnoliopsida > Brassicales > Brassicaceae > Moricandia > Moricandia arvensis. The sequence continues at coordinate 44,477 of CAJHQP010002853.1, read as the reverse complement.
ACCACCCTCCATGCATCACCACACTTGTCCAAATCCACTCACCCTAATTTCCCCTTAAAATACCAGCCTCCTCTCCTTCATTTTTTTTCATCCCAAAACCGAGAGTGACCTTTAGAGAGAGAGAGTGGTGAGTTTAGTGAGAGAAACCAAAGTTTTAGAAAAGTTTTCTTAAGTTTTCGGTTTTCTTAGTTTAGTGTTTTTCGAAGTTTTTCGGAGGTTCTAGGAAAACCCTTTAGGAGCGATTCAGGTGAGGTCCCTGGATACTTTTCTTTTTTTATTTATTTAGGTTAGGAGGTTAAGACCATGGATCTTAAGTGAAGACCCGGGGCATATATCATTCGTTTTTATGCAGGGTCCCCGGATGAGTGTATGTTGATACATGCACGCTTTGATTGTAGTTTGTTGTGTAGTTTAGTTTTAGTTTATTAGTTTAGATATTATTGCTTGTTGAACCACAAGAGGTCGAGTAGTACTCTCTCTTGTGGGTGTGTATTGCTTGCATGTTTGTGAGGTTTGAGCTTCGCTCCCTCTTGTTTGTTTAATTGTTTGTAGTTTAGTCTAGATGCTTGTAGTAGTTGTTTGTGAGGTTTGAGCTTAGCTCCCTCTTGAGGTTTGAGCTTAGCTCCCTCTTGTTTGTTTGTTGTGTCTCGATTAGGATTGCTTGTTATTTTTATTTGTATGTCCCTGGTCTAGACTAAGCAAGCCATGTTGGTTAGAGGTTGAGCTCCCTCATGCGTGTTGTATTTCTTTCTTGTCTTGGTCTAGACTAGTGGATGGAGCCATTCCGTGATGAATGTTCCATGTGGTGGATTCTCCAGTGATGTGCTTGCGGCCATTCTGTGTTGTACGTCCCATGATGTGGGATTCACCGGAATTGTGCTTGTATTATGGCCATACTGTGTTGTACGTCCATCACTGTGGGGTAGTCCGGAATGTGCTTGGCCCTAGAGTTAGATTAGGGGAGACCTAATCCTCCAGTGGTGGAGTGACCTTCCCTCCATGACTCGTCACCGTGAAGTGGGTCGCACCCATGGACGAGTGCTGCATGACGATGCGGCCCGGTGGTAGTCCCTCGCGTTGGGATTCCCGGAGATGATGTTTCTCGACCACGTGACTTTTGTGTTTGTGGTCGAGAGTGTTCAGAATGGAGTGGATAGGGCTCGGTGTTAGGGATCCCGGGGATGTGCGGCTGTTGCCCGTCCTTTGGTGTACTCGAGTTTGTTTGTTTGTTTGTTAGTTTTTATTTATCGAGTCTAGGATCGAGTCTAGTTAGTTTGCTTGTTGCTTGTTTATTGTTTGTTTGCTTGTTTATTGTTTGTTTGCTTGTTTGCTTGGTTACTTAAGTATGGGCTGGGGAGGGTTAGTTGTTTAGCATCTCACTGAGTAATTTAGATTACTCATCCCTCTTCTACCATGCAGGTAACCTGTAGGTGGAAGCTTAGGCGCGGAACGCAAGTAACCGGTGTAGATTTGGTGGCATAAGCAAAACAAGGATTAGCTTTTGATGTATATTTTCTTTTCTATTTTTATTTTCTTTTTGGCTCTAGGCCTTTCGCGCAACTCTGATATTTTGTAAACCTTTGTAAACGCTTTCATCTACTTTTAATAAAATGAATGTTTATATTCGTTGTTGTTGTGCTAATGATATAGACCTTGTCCGGGTCGACACAACTCGTCGACCGTGGTACGGGTTGCAAAGCCTTAGGCCGTGGTCGGCGAGGACATAGCGAACCTGGACGGATTGGTCGAGGGTCTTGATTCGTTCTTGATCTTTGGTCGATCCGACCGGGCGAGCTATACTTGTGGCGCTCCCGGGCCGACTCGGGTTACTCCGACCCGTGGTACAGTCCGGGGGTGTTACAAACGGTCCACCACCACAAAGATTGAATCCTTGTGTTTAATCTTGGGTAAACCTAAGACAGAATCAATAGAAACATCCTCCCAAGGAGCATTAGTGAAGATTTTAGTAGAAAAGAGTAGAACTTGTTTGTATGATCAAACAAGTTTTAGATGAAAGTGAGTATGCAATCTGTTTCAGTAAGCAAACTGGGAGAGAAGAGTTCTTTCTGAGTGATTCTTTTTCATTGAATTATTACAAGCTCTGGTATATCTTAAATATATAGATAAAAACTCTAAAACAACTTGCCAAAACCATGGGCTAATAATGAAAACCAGAGGTGCTTCTGAGCAGATAAATATCTAGCCACTTTTGTTGACTTTCTTGAGCTGTCTGCTTGCTTGTAAGCTATCTTCTTGTTGGGGTCACGAAATGGGCTTCAGTCTCTTCATTATCTTTGGTTTTCTCTTGGTTAGAGCCCAATGGATCACTGAAGCTGCTCTTCTTGGGCTCATTCTCCTTCTCAGCTGTACAGCCCAATATCAGTGAGGAGGTGTGTACTTGCTCTCTTTCAACATTCCCCCTCAAGATTGGCTGGTGGATATCCAATAAGCCAATCTTGCAATGGAGAGCATCACACACCTTTGATGATGTTGCCTTGGTAAAGATGTCAGCAACCTGATCAGAGCTCTTCACATATGATGGAATGATCACACCTTCCTGAACCTTTTCTCTGATGTAGTGGCAATCCACTTCAATATGCTTTGTTATTTCATGGAATACTGAATTGGATGCAATGTGGATTGCTGCTTGATTGTCACAGTGTAAGACAATCGGTTGAGATGATTCAACTCCAAGATCTTTAAGCAGCTGCTTCAGCCAGACAAGTTTTCCAGTGATGCTTGCCATTGCTCTGTATTCAGCTTCAGCACTTGATCTTGAGATTACCTTCTGTTTTTTACTCTTCCACGTTACTAGATTTCCTCCAACAAAAGTACAATACCCAGTTGTTGACAATCTGTCATTCCTATCTCCTGCCAAATCCGCATCACAATAGCCAACAATATCAGTATTTGAATTGCATCCCATCCAAATACCTTTACCAGGTGTGCCTTTGATGTATCTCAGGATCCTTTCCACCATTCTCCAATGATGTTTGTTTGGAGCATGCATATGTTGACTCACTTGATTCACTGCAAAACATAAGTCAGGTCTAGTGATGGTGAGATAGATCAGCTTTCCTACCATTCGCTGATATTGCCTCTCATCAGCTGCTGGTTCCCCCTCAAGCTCATCTTTATAGTTCTCTTCAATGGGAGTTTTACACGGCTTAGACCCCAGCTTTCCTGTCTCTGATAAAAGGTCTAAAGCATACTTTCTTTGGGAGAGGAACAAACCAGTATCAAGCTTGCATACTTCAATCCCAAGAAAGTATTTTAGTTCCCCTAGATCCTTGATATCAAATTTTCCCTTGAGAAGCTCTTTAGTGTGTTTAACACCATCTACATCATCACCGGTTATGATTATATCATCAACATATATCAATACCACCACTATACCTTTTTCTCCTTTGATTGTGAACAAGGTATGATCTGCCTCAGATCTTTTAAAACCATCTTCAATCAAGCAGCTACTCAACCTTTGATACCATGCCCTAGGAGATTGTTTGAGTCCATAAATCGCCTTCTTGAGCTTACACACGTTGGTGTTGTCAACTGCATCACGAAGGCCTTCAGGAGGTTCCATGTATACTTCTTCTTCTAAGTCTCCTTGCAAGAAAGCATTCTTCACATCCATTTGCCATAGATCCCATGATAGATTTGTAGCTATGGACAATAGAACCCTTACTGAATGTAGCTTAGCAACCGGGGCAAATGTTTCCTTGTAGTCTTCTCCATACTTCTGAGTAAATCCCTTAGCAAGAATTCTTGCTTTGTACCTCTCAATCTCTCCTGAGCTTGTGTATTTGATAGTATACACCTATCGACAGCCTACAACTTTCTTGTTGCTTGGTAGATTCACCACGTCCCAAGTCTCATTCTTGAGCATAGATGCAATCTCCTCCTTCATTGCATTGACCCAAACTTCACTCATACAAGCTTCTTCATAACTTGTAGGGATTATGTGCTGATCAATCTTAGACAGGCAAGCTTGATGTGTGCTTGGAAGATGAGCCACTGAACAATAGCCTTGAATTGGATGAGCAATAGCATGGCTGTTGTCGTAAACTCTAGTGTTCCTCCAATTCTCAGGGCCATGTCTTATTCTTTCACTTCTTCTTAAAGGTTGTGAAGCTGGTTCGTTTTCTGACTCAGTTTCTTCAGAATCTTCAACAACTGCATCTTCTAATGAGGGAGAGCTTGATTCATCCAACTTTTTTGATTCCCCTCTCCAGTATCTCCATCAGACTTTGAAGTTGACCTTTCTTCCTCAACACGATCACTCCCTTCACTAAAATCTTCACTCTGGATGAGAGGTGTTCCTTGATTGGTTTCTCCATACTCAGTTGGTGTTGGTGTGGGTCTTGAACCAGCGAGTTTGTGTAAACCATCAAGGATAAATCTTAAGGTGGCTGCTCTGTCTCTAGATGAAGTAAGGTCTTCCAAGCTCTTCCAGTCCTTCTTATCAAAGTATCCATGTGCTTCATCAAATTTAACTTCCCTGGAGATATACACTTTCCTTGTGCTTGGATCATAGCACTTATATCCCTTCTGAGTTGGAGAGTATCCTATAAACATACATCTGATGCTTCTTGGTTCTAGTTTTTTCCTTTGAGCCTCTGGAACAAAGACATCGCACACAGAACCAAACACCTTCAGATGTTCATAGTTTGGTTTAGTGCCATTCAGGATCTCATATGGTGAAGCTCCTCCAAGCTGTTTTGTTGGAAGCCTATTGATTAGATAAGCTGAAGTCATAACTGCATCCCCCCAATACTCCTTAGGAACTCCTCTCTCAAACATTATGGTTCTTGCAACTTCCATAAGGTGTCTATTCTTGCGTTCAGACACTCCATTTTGTTGGGGAGTGTAAGCGCAAGAGGTTTGATGCACAATGCCGTGCCTCTCCAATACCCTTCTAAATTCTTTGCTCATGTACTCTCCACCATTATCGCTTCTGAATACCTTGATCTTAGCTCCATATTGAGTAGATACATATTCTTGAAACTTTGTGAATGCTTCAAGAACAAGGCTCTTTGATGGCAAGAGAGTAACCCATGTAAACTTTGATTTCTCATCAATGAAGGAAACAAAATATTTGTATTGATCTCTGGAGGTACATGGGGCTTTCCATACATCGGAATGAACTAGATCAAAACAATCATCATACATAGTAGTTGACTCTAGGAAAACTAATTCTACAATATTTCCCCATAATGCAAGCTTCACATCCATGATGATCTTGATCCAGTCATGGTAAAGCAAGTTTAAGGACTTGGGAGTTTGGATGGCCAAGTCTAGCATGCCAAAAAACATTAGTATAACCAGAATTCATAGTTGAGTGGAACACTGCTGGCCTAATCCTATCCAAAAGATACAGACCATCTTTAGCACTTCCTTCCCCAATCTTCACTCCTGACTTATTGTCCTGAAACCATACATCATCAGCACTAAACACTGCCAAGCATTCAAGATCCTTTGTCGCCTTTTGGACAGATAACAGATTAGATGTGAATTCTGGCATGTATAAAGCCTCGGAGTTCTTACTAAACAGTTCTAGTTCTCCAACTCCTCTAACTGCTATGTCCTGACCATTAGCAATACTAACTTTCCCAAAGTGAGGTCTAATATTGCATAATAAATCTGAATCACTAATCATGTGGTGTGAAGCTCCTGAGTCTATAATAATTGGTTTATGAGATTTAGAAGCTGAGAGGCTCTTACCAGACTCAGTTAACTTGGCAATGCTCTTTATAAGAGCATCCAAGTCTGACTTCCTCACAACATCATCTCGTCCTACTGGTGTATTGTTCCTCACTGGATAGTTCATCTCCTTTCTTGGTCGCAATTCAGGTCTAAGCACCCAACATTTCTCCTTGGTATGTCCCATGCGCTTGCAATGGTCACACTTCAGATTGTAGTTTCTCCTTTCAGTTGGTTGAAAAGCGTTTCCTCTACTCACATAGGCAGTCTCACTGGTTCCATGGAAAAGCCCTCTTGAACCCTCCTCCTTCTGGATCAGCATACAAACTTCATTGAGACTAGGAAGCTTGTCAAACCTTAAGATATGATGAATCATTCCTTTGAATAATCCATTTAGAGCAAGCAGCAATCCAAACACTTGATCTTGCTCATGCCTCTCATTCAGCTCCTTCACATCAGTTGTTGGTGGTCTGAGTAGCTCTAGTTCTGCTCATAGACTCCTAAACTCTCCAAAGAAATTTTTGAACAACCGCTCCTCTTGTTGAAGGTTGTTCAGCGCTCTCTTCACCTCAAAGATTCTACTGAGGTTAGAAATGTTTCCATAAACACTCAATAGAGTGTCCCACAGCTCCTTAGGTGTCTCACAGTATGAGTAAGCAGCAGGTATAGCTGGTTCTAGTGAGCTCTGTAGAACCGCTAAAACAAGTTGATCATCTTGTGTCCATTTGGACTCATCTTTGCTGGTTTCTTCTCCAGCCTTCTCTTTACCCTTAGACGTCTCTTGAGGGCCTTCAATATGCTCCCACAAGCCTCGGCTCCTCAAGGCTGTTTTGGTGATTCTTGACCACAACAAGTAGTTGTCTCCTTTGAGTACAACTGGTAATATGATTTGCTTCTGATTTTTCATCTTAGAAAAAACAGAGTAAAAACAGAGTAGGGAGTGTTTGATTTTGTTTCTTTCTTTTTAGCAAACTGGTCTTCAAGATCTAACACTGCTCTGATACCATGAAGATTTTAGTAGAAAAGAGTAGAACTTGTTTGTATGATCAAACACGTTTTAGATGAAAGTGAGTATGCAATCTGTTTCAGTAAGCAAAGTGGGAGAGAAGAGTTCTTTCTGAGTGATTCTTTTTCATTGAATTATTACAAGCTCTGGTATATCTTAAATATATAGATAAAAACTCTAAAACAACTTGCCAAAACCGTGGGCTAATAATGAAAACCAGAGGTGCTTTTGAGCAGATAAATATCTAGCCACTTTTGTTGACTTTCTTGAGCTGTCTGCTTGCTTGTAAGCTATCTTCTTGTTGGGTCACGAAATGGGCTTCAGTCTCTTCATTATCTTTGGTTTTGTCTTGGTCAGAGCTCAATGGATCACTGAAGTTGCTCTTCTTGGGCTCATTCTCCTTCTCAGCTGTACAGCCCAATATCAGTGAGGAGGTGTGTACTTGCTCTCTTTCAACAATTAGGAATTGGTAAAGGTAAATATAGACCATGTGGGTGTGACCTGGACTTGGCCTTGTGGCAAGGTACACATCTAGCACAATTCCTCTCCACAGCTCTCTTTAGGTGTGGCCAGAAGAAATGATCAGTTACAATAGCCAAGGTCTTGTCTACACCAAAGTGTCCCATAAGACCCCCACCGTGTGCTTCTTGAAGGATGAGGTCCCTCATTGAGCATTGAGGTATGCAAAGCCTCTTGTCTCTGAACAGAAACCCCTCGTGCAAATGATAGGCTTGGAAAGCTCCCTTTCCACATGACTGGAAAGCCTCCTTCAGCTCCGGGTCCTCTTGGTACAACTCCTTAATGTGTTCAAACCCCAACACCTTTGCATCCATGGTAGTGATCAGTGCGTGCCTCCTGGATAAGGCATCAGCAACCACATTCTCCTTTCCCTTCTTGTACTTAATGACATAGGGGAAGGTCTCAATAAACTCCACCCACTTAGCATGTCTTCTCTTGAGTGATGTCTGACCTCTCAGGTGCTTGAAAGTTTCGTGGTCTGTATGGATGATGAATTCCTTGGATAGCAAGTAATGTTGCCAGGTCTCTAGAGCCCTAACTAAGGCATACAACTCCTTGTCATAGGTAGGGTAGTTGAGGGTTGCGCCACTTAGTTTTTCACTGAAAAATGCCACTGGTTTCCTCCTTTGGTGCAGTACAGCCCCTATGCCTACTCCTGATGCATCACACTCGATCTCAAACATCTCATCAAAGTCAGGAAGGGCTAAAACTGGTGCCTGGGTCAGCTTGGCCTTTAATGTGTTGAATGCAACGTCTTGAGCGTGTCCCCATGAGAAAGGAACATTCTTCTTGATCACAGCAGTTAAGGGGGCAGCTATGGTACTGAAACCCCTCACAAAACGCCTATAGAAGCTGGCTAATCCATGGAAACTCCTAACATGACCAATGGTGGTTGGTGTAGGCCATTCTTGAATGGCTTTGACCTTCTCTCCATCTACTTGTAGGCCCTGTTTGCTTACTACAAAACCTAAGAAGACGAGTTGGTCAATACAAAAGGTGCACTTCTTTAGGTTGGCATATAGACCTTCCTTCAGAAGATTAAGTAACACAAGTTCTAAATGTTTAAGATGGTCATCTAAACCGTTGCTGTAAATAAGTATGTCATCAAAATAGACAACAACAAATTTACTTATAAAGGCCCTAAGAACCTGGTTCATGAGGCGCATGAAAGTAAGATCTTTTAAGATCTTAGACGAATAAGTAACAAGAACAAGACTAGAAAGAGATTTGATGAAAGAAAGACTCGGTTTAGACTAAGAACTAAGAAGATTAATGAAAGACTATGAAGAACATTATGAGACTCAAAAGTTTAGAGAGAACTGCATGATTTATTCATCCTCAAGGGGTTTGTTTATATAGAGAGAGCTACAAGGGTTTTCAGAAAGTAAAGCAAGGAAAGGTGTGCTCATATTAACCAGGGGCGCGCTTATTTGAAAAGGAGGCTTCCTGGCCAAGTAAATGGCATCAGCATCGTTGACAAGATGCTGATCCTTTCCAGCCTTGTGCCAGCCTGTCCACGAGGAGAGCTTCTTCCTTTCCAACGGTTGGATAAGTTTACCATGCCGCAGAATCACCTTGAGTCACTTTGGTTTCACCCGGAAGGTAAAAACTGGACGAATGCTTTTGGTCGACCTTGTACGGCCTGTACGGCCTGTACGGCCTGTACGGCCTGTACGGCCTGTACGGCCTGTACGGCCTGTACGGCCTTGTACGGCCTGTACGGCCTTGTACGGCCTTGTACGGCCTGTACGGCTTTGTACGGACAAGGTCAACCCAAACCCTTCTTCTCTCTTCTTTCTAATCAACCCCAAGATAGATGCCTCAACTTAACACTCCCCCTCAAGCTTGACCATATGGAACAAGTCAAGCTTGGAAGGCTATGAGATCTCCCTCATTAAAAACCTCACCAAAGAGAAAACCCTTTTTGGGATAAAACCCTTTGATGAGGGAAAAAGAGTAGAGACCTCATAGCAGGGGATTAGCTAAGTTAGGTTAGATCAATGAGCCCCAACCTTACATGGATGGACTCCATTGTCTTCTGTCTAGCAGCCTTTGTAAACACATCCGCCAACTGATCCTCACTCCTTGTGTAGCACGGCAAGGTTACACCCAACCCAATCATCTGTCTCACCTTGTGGCAATCGACCTCAATGTGCTTGGTTCTTTCATGGAAGACTGAGTTGGAAGTTATATGAATCGCTGCTTGATTATCACAATGCATAGTCATTGGTGTAGACTGATCAACCTCCACATGCTTCAAGATGCCTTTGATCCACACCAGCTCGTTTGTAAGCTTCAACATTGCCTTATACTCAGCTTCAGTACTTGAATAGGAGACCACTTTCTGCTTCTTGCTCTTCCAGGTAACTAGGTTCCCACCTATGAAGGTACAATATCCAGTGGTTGACTTCCTATCCAGCCTATCTCCTGCCCAATCCGCGTAACAATAGCCCACCACTTCAGTGCTCTTATTGCATCCCATCCATACTCCAAGGTTTGGTGATCCATTTAGATACATCAGGATCCTCTCAACCATTTGCCAATGGTGTTCCTTTGGGACTTGCATGTGTTGACTCACCTGATTCACAGCAAAACATATATCAGGTCGGGTAATGGTAAGATAGATCAACTTACCAACAAGCTTTCTATAAAGCTTAGGATCATGGAATGGCCGGTTGTCTTCAATCTCCCCCTCACGAGGAACCTTGTACCCATCCTCTAGTGGCATCTTTGCTGTCTTCCCTCAATGTTTCCCAGCATCTTTTAAGAGATCAAATGTATACTTTCTTTGGGATAGAAACAAACCTTCCTTGGATCTACATATCTCAATGCCAAGAAAGTATTTCATCTCTCCCAAGTCTTTAATTTCAAACAAAGATTTAAGGAAGTCTTTAGTGGATTGGATACCTGCCTTGTCACTTCCTGTGATGATGATATCATCAACATACACAAGAAGGACAACTATACCTGATGTGGTCGGAAGAGTGAACAAGGTATGGTCCAGTTCAGATTTCTTGAACCCTTTGCCATTGAGAGTGGTGCTCAGCTTGTTGTACCATGCTCTAGGAGATTGTTTAAGACCATAGATTGCCTTCTTGACCTCATCTTCGAGTTCTCCTTGAAGAAAAGCATTCTTCACATCCATTTGCCATAGACCCCACTCAAGATTAACCGCAAGAGATAGGATGATCCTAATAGTGTGAAGTTTTGCAACCGGTGCAAAGGTATCCACATAATCTTCTCCATAGGTTTGAGTGAAGCCCCTTGCAACCAATCTGGTTTTCTTTCTATCAATCTTTCCATTCGCCAAGTATTTTATAGTAAAGATCCATCTACTGGTCACTGTCTTCTTCCCTTTTGGCAACTCACTTTCATACCATGTGTCATTCTTGATCATTGCACTTGCGTCAGCACCAACTGACTCCTTCCATTCTTTATCTTTAATTGCTTCCTCATAGGATCTTGGTATGTAGCTCTCATCTAGGCTGACCATGAAGGAACAATGCTCTTCTGGATACTGAGTAAAAGATCAGACCACTTGAGATGGGTGTGCAACAGCTTGGGCATTATAGTACACCCTAGTGTTGACCCAATCAGATGATGGTCTTCTTATCCTAGAGCTTCTCCTCAATTGTTGTTGCTGTTCTACTTCCCTTCCCTCAGGTTCTTCCTCCTCTTGATGATCAGGGCTTGGACTTCTCTGACCTTCTTGAGCATCTCCACTTTGATCATGAGACGCAGAACTTCTATCTTCCTCTGGAGGATCATCAAATTCCTCTTGACCTGAATCAAACTCTCCACTGCTGTCAGAACTTCCACCTTTCTGATCTTCAGTGTTTCCCCCCTCATGATCAAGGTGGGGAGACTGATTTGCTTCACTTGTCCCTGTTGGACCACTTCCATTCGGGTTCTTGGTCTCTCCAATGCCAAGACCGTCCAAGATAATTCTAAGAGTTGCTGCCTTATCCGAGGTAAGGTCCTTGAACTCTTCTTGATTCTTCTCCTCATAATACCCCCTTTCTTCTATGAACTTGACATCCCTAGACACCAGAACTCTTCTTGCCACCAGATCATAGCACTTGCATCTCTTCTGAGTTGTGGAGTAGCCTATAAACATTGCCTTTGTACTCTTGACTTCTAACTTGTTTCTCATCTCTCCAGGAATCAGCACATAGCAGAGGCATCCAAAGACCCGTAGATAGTCCATTGATGGTTTATACTTGTTTAGAACCTCAAAGGGGGCTTGATCATTCAGTACCTTTGTAGGTGTCCGGTTGATGAGATAGCAAGCAGTAGTTACAGCATCACTCCATAATCTCTTAGGCACATTTGCTTGAAACATTAAGGACCTTGCGACCTCCATGAGATGGCGATTCTTCCTCTCAGCCACTCCATTTTGCTGAGGAGTGTAAGGGCAACTGGTCTGATGAAGGATCCCATGACGAGCTAAGTGATCCTTGAAGGCATGACTTGTGTACTCTCCTCCATTATCTGATCTTAAAATTTTAAACTTGGCATGATAATGGTTAGGCACATAGGATTGAAAGTTCTTAAATGCATCAAGGACTCTATCTTTAGATGGAATGAGTGTTAACCAGGTGTATTTGGATTTTTCATCAATGAATGTCACAAAATACTTATGATTATCCCTAGATATGCAAGGAGCAGTCCAAACATCATAATGAATTAAATCAAAGCACTTTTCATAAACAGTAGATGATTTTGGAAAGACATTCTTACAATGCTTGCCTAAAATGCAAGCTTCACACTCATTATTTTCGAAAACAACACCTGGTGACATCAAGTTCAAAGCTCTAACATGAGGATGTCCTAGTCTAGCATGCCACAAAGCATTCTTATTCAAAGCATAAGAAACAGTAGTAAAGGAACAACTATAATTAGAAACAGGATCAAGCTCTTCAAGCATATATAACTCGCCCTTGGTAACTCCTTTTCCAATCATCCTCTGGCTCTAAATATCCTGAAACTCAACCTCGTTAGGACTGAATATCACCTTACAATTCAAATCATTAGTACATTTCTTAACTGATAACAGATTTGAAGTGAATTCAGGCATATAGAAAGCTCTTGAGTTCTTACTAAACAGTTTTAGATTTCCCACTTCTCTAATAGGAATCTTATCACCATTAGCAATCATGACATGACCATTAGCTGGTTCAATATCTTTGATCAGATTGGTGTCACTTATCATGTGATGGGAGGCTCCTGAGTCTACTATCAAAGGTTTAGCTGAGCTATTAGCAATATGACAAGTACCTTTAGGAATAGAAGAAGCAAGACTTTGGCGGTTCATTTCTATTGTCCTACCAGTTCTATCAGTCCTAAGATCAATCACATTCTCTAGCTTACTAGCAACCATTGAAGCACCAAGAGAATACCCATTAAGGTTACCAAAGGTGTTACCATTCTCCTTGAGCATTTTGATGAGGGCTTCAATGTCAGACCTCCGGATGTAGTCTTGATCATTGTTCCTGCTGGTACCACCCGTGTAGGCAACAAGGGACTTTCCTTCACTTGCCTCCCTCTTATCACCATCGGTTGTCTTGCTTGAGCTTGCAACAGTTGACCCCTCCGAGATTTGAGCTCTAGCTTCCCTCTCCTTCATGAACTTGGCCGGCTTGAGATATGGGTGGAGGATCCAGCACTGACTCTTCTTGTGGCCGTGCTTCTAGCAATGATCACAGTTACCATTGAACCTCCGGTCTTCATACTTGTTGAAAGCAGCTTTGTTTGCCATTGGTGTTTCAACCTGATCAGTTTGCGCAGCTTGGTTAGCCAAGGTAAGCTCCCCCTTACCTCCAAACAACCCAATAGAGCCTTGCTCCTTTTGTATCTGAGCACACACATCTTCCAAAGATGGAAGCTTCTCAGCTCTCAGGATATGCTTGATGAGGCTGTTGTAGGCAGGGTTTAGAGTGAGCAGGAGCCAAAGACCTTATCTTGCTCACGCCTTTCATTCAACTCATCAGCATCAACCGTGCTTGGTCTCACCATCTCTAACTCGGACCAGAGAGTTCGGAACCTTCCAAGATGCTTAGTGAACTCCATATCTTCTTGTAGCAACCCGTTGATTGCTCTCTTCACCTCAAACACTCGGCTCAAGTTTGAGATGTTTCCATACACCTTCTTCAAGGTATCCCATAGATCCTTTGCGGTTTCAGAGTAGCTATAAGCTTCCATGATAGGAGTCTCAAGAGATCCTTGAAGAAGTGTCATCACCATCATGTCTTCTTGCTGCCATTTCTCCACCTCACTTGTGGCACTTGCAGCTTCACCTTCTTGAGTAATGAGCTTAGGAGCTTCACCGGATGTGATATGCCCCCATAAGCCCTTACTTCCCACAACAGTCTTCACCAAACGAGACCACAACTTATAGTTACTCCCCTTTAGAGTAACCGGAACCTTCATGCTAACACTATCCATCTACAACCAGCTTGACTTCAAAAGCTTGGAAATGAGTGGATCTATACCTTAGAACCCGGATGAACCCAGAAACGAGAGGAAAGGTTGAGTCTTTGAAGGTAAGAACATGAAAGACTCAAGCTTTTACACCACACAAGCTTCAAACTTCAGTCTTCTACCCGGATCTTCAAAGAACAGCCTTAGATCTTCAAAAAGCTTCAACCTTGATCTTCTTCAACTCGATGAACACAAACCCAGATCGTGATGAACCAGGCTCTGATACCATAAGATCTTTTAAGATCTAAGACGAATAAGTAAGAAGAACAAGACTAGAAACAGATTTGATGAAAGAAAGACTCGGTTTAGACTAAGAACTAAGAAGATTAATGAAAGACTATGAAGAACATTATGAGACTCGAAAGTTTAGAGAGAACTGTATCATTTATTCATCCTCAAGGGGTTCGTTTATATAGAGAGAGCTACAAGGGTTTTCAGAAAGTAAAGCAAGGAAAGGTGTGGCTCAGATTAACCAGGGGCGCGCTTATTTGAAAAGGAGGCTTCCTGGCCAAGTAAATGGCATCAGCATCTTTGACAAGATGCTGATCCTTTCCAGCCTTGTGCCAGCCTGTCCACGCGGAGAGCTTCTTCCTTTCCAACGGTTGGATAAGTTTACCTTGCCGCAGAATTACCTTGAGTCACTTTGGTTTCACCCGGAAGGTAAAAACTGGACGAATGCTTTTGGTCGACCTTGTACTGCTTGTACGGCCTTGTACGGCCTTGTACGGCCTGTACGGCCTTGTACGGACAAGGTCGACCCAAACCCTTCTTCTCTCTTCTTTCTAATCAACCCCAAGATAGATGCCCCAACTTAACAGAAAGTGCTAGGCGCATTGGTTAAGCCAAAGGGGATGACCAACCACTCGTATAGGCCTTGCTTTGTCTTGAAAGCAGTCTTCCACTCATCTCCTTCACGCATCCTCACCTGGTGGTATCCACTCCTCAGATCGACCTTAGAAAATATGGTGGCTCCACTCAGTTCATCAAGCATGTCGTCTCGACGTGGGATGGGGTGCTTTTACTTGATGGTAATGTTGTTGATGGCCCTACAATCCACACACATCCTCCATGACCCATCCTTCTTGGGAACTAGTAGGACTGGCACATCACAAGGACTTAGACTCTCCCGGATCTTGCACTTGCTTTTCCAGCTCCTTTGTCTCCTCTGGGTTCATCCTATAAGCTGGTTTATTTGGCAAGGCAGAACCGGGGACAAGGTCTACCTGGTGCTCTATCCCTCTGATAGGAGGCAACCCGGATGGTATCTCATTAGGAAACACATCTTGAAACTTGTCTAGCACGGCTTGGGCTTGTTGTGGAAGTTGGAGTTCCTGGTTACCTATACTTAGACACTCTTTAAGAATCATTAGCAGCACGGTGCCCTTGGCACTTAGAGTCTTAATAATAGAACCAAGAGAAATCATAAGGTTAGTTTTACTTACCTGATCCTCCTTGTTCATCTTAGCTTGGAGCTCTTGCACTTCGGATGGGCTAAGAGGGGCTAAGTTGTATTTGCGGTCCTTGAATTTGAAAGAGTAGTAGTTGGTTCGGCCATCGTGAAAGGTGGCTCTATCAAACTGCCATGGTCTCCCTAACAGGATATGGCCGGCTTGCATTGGAACTACATCACATAAGACTTCATCTTGATACTTGCCAACACTAAAAGGGATGTTGACTTGCTCGGTGACCTTCAACTCAGTCTTGTTGTCTAACCATTGCAACCTATATGGTCAGGGATGCTTGGTTGTTTCAAGACCTAACCTGTCCACCATGTACTTGCTAGCCACGTTAGTACAAGATCCTCCATCTATTACCAAGTTACATACCTTAGCTTTGATGGTGCAACGAGTGTGGAAGAGGTTTTCTCTTTGAGCCTTCTCCTCTGGGTTGATGGTCACACTCAACACTCTCCTAGTAACCAACATTTCTCCAGTGTCCGGATACTCCACTTCTTCTCCTGACTCAATCTCTTCCATGTCAGCTTCATCTTGAGACTCATAGTCTCCATTGGCAGTGATGGTCATGACCCTCTGGTTTGGGCATTCTTTAGCCATATGACCTCGCCCCTGACATCTAAAACAAGTAATATCTCGAGTTCTTTGTTGGTTAGTGTTCTTGTTATGCTCTTGTCTAGGACCTTTGTTTGGCTCACTACCCCTACCTTTGAACCGAGATTCAATCTCTACAGCCTTATTTTTGTCGGCTGGTTTGTTGACACTAGATGCCCATGGTGCAGTTGTTCTGGCACGTCCAGCATTGGCTGTCTTGCGTTTGATCTGCTGCTCAATCTGCACGGCTAGATGCATGAGCTCATGCAAACCACTATATTGAGTTCTTTCCACCTTCCTGGAGATACGTTCTTGGAGTCCATCAATGAATTGAGCCATCAAAGCTTCCTCGGATTCTTCCAACTCCAGTGAGTGCATTAGCTTCTCAAACTCTTCAAAGTATTCCTCTACTGACCTATTACCCTGAGATAACTTGCGAAAACGTTTTTGTAAGTCTCTGTGGTAATAATCAGGAACATACCTCAACCTCAAAAGGTATTTCATGTCAGTCCAAGTTGTGACTGCCCCAAATCGGTTCCTTCTTCTTTCAGCTACATTCCTGTCCCATCATGCCAGGGCATTCTCAAAGAGTTGAGCTGCTGCTAGGGCCACCTTCTTGTTCTCTCCATAGCCATAACATTCAAAAATGTATTCTAGCCGTTTCTCCGAGTCCAAGTACACCTTCGGATTGGACTTACCTGCAAAAGTAGGAGGAACTAGTTTAATGTCTTTGTTTTGTTCTCTAGTGTGTACCTCTATAGCTCGGTTGTTCCTAAGGGGATCCTGTCTCCTAGGATTGTGGTTTTGGAGAGGATCATCTTCCTCTAGGCTGGGCATGCTTTCATCATCCCCATCTTCATCGTCCGGATTGGGGTTTTGGTTGCAGATTGGGCCTCTCCTTTGAGGTTGCTCTAGTCGATTCAGCCTGGCATTGATCTGCTGGCCAAACTCTCCTATGACAGCTCTCATCTCGTCTCTCATAGCCGTCATGATCTGCCCCATGGTTGGAGGGTTAACTCCATCAGCTCCAAGGTCTCCCATTGTTCGGCTGATGTACTAGACTCACTCAAAAACAACAAAAGGTTAAATACCAACGGTAACTAAAAGGGTTTCTAACGAAATGGAAAACTCTTTTTTTGACTAAGTAAAAAGGTAAAAGGAAAAAGAGAGAAAAGGAAATTTTCTTTAGGGTTTTTTTTTGAAAACTAAAAAGGAACAAGGAACTAGCCGCAAGGATTTAAACTAAAAAGGAAACTCGACCAAAAGAAATATCGGGTGGTCAAAAAAAGGAAAGAAACTAAATTTTTTTTGGCTTTTTCGAATTTTAAAGATCTAACAACCTATTTAACAAGGTAAACTCGAGTTCTTATAAGAAAACAAGTTATGAACTACACGAATACTAGCAAGAACAAGGAACTCTTATGGTTTTTCTTTTTCGTTTAAACGGATATCAACCTAAGCAAACAACTAAGTGCAACTCAAATACTTTTTATGGGTTTTATAGTTAAAATTACACGATAATAGGCAATAACAGAAGCAAATATTTTTTGGGTTTTCGTTTTAATAATCTAAAGAACAAGAGAAACAAACGATCTAAAGATAGAGGGTATGAAAAACCAAAGGTAGGAACCTTTGGCTCTGATACCAAATGATATAAGACTCGGATGAGTCTCTGGAAGGGTGGTGATGATGGATCCTCAAGCTGGCTTTCACGCACTCTCTTGAGAACAAAGGATGGTCGTTTGATGAACACTTAACCGGATGAAGGATCAAGTGTGGATATGATCTAACAAGCTGGCTTGCACGCTCTCTCTTGTTGGATCAGTTGATGATGAAGTTGATGGAACGAAGAACACCACAAGGATGATGATGGATCCTTGATACAGTTCAAGACTCTGCTCACTTGAATCTCACAAGGAAGAAGAAGTTGGTTGCGGCTTGCTTAGGGGGCAAACTGACTCGTATATTGATCTAGGGTAAAAAGTTGTGTCTTACAACAGCTGCGTGTGGGACTTTATTAATAGTCCTTCAGCCTTGACCTAATGGTCGACTCAAGAAAAGGAAAAAGACTCAAAACGACAGGACTTAAGGTTTTAAACGAAAAATAGAAAAATAACATTGCCCGGTTTAAGACCAAAAAGGAAAGTTTGCAAAATAAAAGAAAATAAGGCCTAAGCTAAGTCTTGGCCTCGAACCCTGGTTGCTTATGGGATAGGCAAGTTCTAGGAACCACTAGACTGACCCATATTACCTGCACAAAGTGTAAATAAAGTAAAGACTTCCCTTGGTTCAGTGTTGGCCTTCTTTGCTAGGTAGTTGATCTTGATGGCGTCTAGATCAACCTTGGTAGAACTCATGACTTGGTCTTCTATTTCTGGTACTTTAATACTTGAGTCTTTAAGGCCTTCCTCATCAGAAATGGGGTCTTCTTCCACATCCATTCCTGCCACATAACGATCCTTGTCAGTTTCAGCCAAATAAGCTTCCTTACTTGGAGTGATATTGAGTTGCGCAAAGGCATTGGTCAAGTCATCACTTGGCTCGTTGATATGCTCTACTTTGGTGGGTTGAGCTATTGGCATGTTTAGTGATTCATCCATATTGCCTAGGATAGCTTGAACAGCAAGTATGAATTCATCCTTAAGTCTCCTAGCCTTAGAACGGGTCATGGGGCCTTCTGTGACCTTAGGAATGGTGATGGGAGCTTGGTTATGGTCCATGACCTCATCACATGTGGTTGAGAATAATAACTTAGTGCCTAGCTTAGACCAAAGGGTCTTCCAGAAATAACTTAGAAATTTAGCATCTCTATCTGACACTATAGTTCTAGGCATACCATGCAAACGGACTATCACTTTAAAGAACAAGTTGGCTACGTGCAATGCATCATCAGTCTTGTGGCAAGCAATGAAATGTGCCATTTTTGAAACCTATCTACCACAACAAAGATAGAATCCTTTCCAGTTCTAGTTCTAGGCAGTCCTACAATGAAGTCCATAGAGATATCATTCCATGGATGATAAGGGATAGGTAATGGAGTGTACAAACCATGAGATTAGACCTTAGATTTAGCTTGTTTGCACGTTGCACACCTTCCACAGATTCGTTCAACATCTCTCTTCATGTGCGGCCAAAAGAAGTGATCCTGCAAGACCTTAAGAGTTTTGGCAATTCCGAAATGCCCCATGAGGCTTCCTCCATGGGATTCCCTGACAAACAAATCTCTCAAAGAGCAGTTAGGCACACACAAACGATTGTCATAGAATAAGAACCCATCCTGTCTAAAGTAATGCCCAGCAGAAAATTTCTCACATGACTTGTATGCATCCCCAAAATCTTTATCATTTTCATACATACCTTTGAGTTGTTCAAAACCTAATAGCTTGGCATCAAGAGTATTCAAGAGTACATACCTTCGTGATAGTGCATCAGCAACTATGTTTTCTTTACCTTGTTTATACTTGATGACATAGGGAAAAGTCTCAATGAACTCCACCCACTTTGCATGTCTCCTGCTGAGCTTTCTTTGTCCTTTTAGATACTTGAGGGATTCATGATCCGTGTGGATCACAAACTCTTTGGGCCAGAGGTAATGCTGCCATGTTTGTAAAGCTCTGACTAAAGCATACAACTCCTTGTCATAGGTAGCATAATTGAGGGTTGCGCCTCCAAGTTTTTCACTGAAGTATGCTATAGGTTTCCTATCCTGCATCACTACATCACCAATACCAATTCCTGAGGCATCACATTCAATTTCAAACGTTTTAAGAAATCAGGAAGTATAAGGAGTGGGATTGAGTCATCTTCTCTTTAAGTGTTTGGAAGGCAGTTTCTTGTGCTTCTCCCCATTTGAATCCAACATCTTTCTTGACAACTTCAGTCAGAGGGGCTGCTATGGTGCTAAAATCCTTCACAAAGCGTCTATAGAATCCAGCAAGTCCATGGAAGCTCCTTACTTCTCCTACTGTGGTTGGACTTGGCCAGTCTTTGATGGCCTTAATCTTCTCCTCGTCCACTTTAACCCCATCTGCACTTACCACAAATCCTAGAAAAACCAAGTTATCCATGCAGAAGGTACACTTCTTAAGGTTAGCATAAAGCTTCTCATGTCTCAAAACATCAAGAACAGCCCTAAGATGGCCTAAATGTTCCTCAAAGCTTTTGCTATAGACTAGGATGTCATCAAAATAAACCACAACAAAATGACCTATGAAAGACCTAAGGACATGGTTCATCAATCTCATGAATGTACTAGGTGCATTTGTTAGCCCGAATGGCATGACTAACCACTCATATAGACCATGTTTAGTTTCGAAAGCAGTTTTCCATTCATCACCCTCTTTCATTCTAATTTGATCGTATCCACTCTTCATATCTATCTTAGAGAAAATGCATGAGCCATGTAATTCATCTAGCATGTCATCTAGTCCAGGAATAGGGTGGCGATACTTCACTGTTATGTTGTTGATTGCTCTACAATCAACACACATGCGCCAACTACCATCTTTCTTAGGCACAAGAAGCACTGGAACTGCACATGGGCTCAAGCTTTCTCGGATGTGGCCCTTCTCCATCAGTTCTTCTACTTGCCTTTGCAATTCCTTAGTCTCAACCAGATTAGTTCTGTAGGCTGTACGGTTTGGGAGTGTTGATCAAGGAACAAAATCAATTTGGTGCTCAATCCCTCTTACTGGTGGAAGATCAGTCGGGTATGCCGGTGGGAGACAAGTTCAGTCGGGTATGCCGGTGGGAGATCAGTGATGGTTAGTAGAGATTCTTTAAAGACAAGCAATAGAACAGGAGTTTGAGAGTATAGAGTTCTTTTGATTTCTCCATGTTTGGCATAGAAGTTATGCTGCTTGCTTTGATCTGGTTTGAGGTCGATTTCTTTCTTCTTTTGGAGCTGGAGTTGATCTTGTTGAACCTCCTTAGGAGTTAGAGGTACCAAGGTAGTTTTCCTTCCTTTGAACTCAAAGGAATGCTTGTTGGTATAGCCATCATGTACCACACGCCTATCTGATTGCCAAGGCCTTCCAAGGAGGATGTGACTTGCTTCCATTGGTAACACATCACACAGAACTTCATCCTCATATCTTCCAATGGCTAGAGGCACTGATGCGCCCCTAGGATGCTCTTTGGTTGATGGGAATGGATAGATCCTTGCAAGAACGAATCAGAGACTCAAGTTCTTCAATGTTGTGGATCGATTGGTGACACAAGAGGGATGATAAGATCTCTTGATACTCCTAGATGAATAACTCGGATATGACACACCAAGCAAACACCCTTAGATTCCTGGATACTACACACCAGAAGCAACTCGACAACTTGTCTTAGAGAGAGAGCCGTCAAGGAGAAAAGAATACTCATTGATTAAAGGATAGCTGACTACAATAAGGTTTAGAGACCCATTTAAATAAAGAGAAACCGAGAACATGCTCTCTAGGGTTTCGGAAATAAGTAAAAAGGAAACTAAGTTTTACTTTAACATAAGCTTTAAAATGACATAAAAATGTAAACTTCTTTAGCCTTGGACCGAGATAGGGCCTAAGTGATGTGAAGACAAGTTGTGGCCTCGTTAAAAAACTTCCTCCGGAAAACCTCGTGGGACAAAACCAAAAGCAAGGAAAAGAGCACGCACCCCATGTCTTGCCTAGACACTAACTCAGCTTGATGTAGAGATGGCTTGAATTGTGATCAAGACATCTCAGATCAGACCTTGTCCAAGACTTTCTTGTTGTGGATGTGAAGTGAGTAATCCAACAACATTCTCTTTAAGCTTCTTGACTCTGGAACGAGTCATTGGACCTTCAGGAATGGCTATGGCATCATCACCAGGCTGCTGGTGCAATGTGGCTTCATGTGGCTCATCTAGACTCTCCTTGTTCTCCTTAGTGATCCGGTCCATGATCACATCATCCCCTCCCTCTTGAAAAGGATTTGTCCTCAAATCAGGTTCATCTACAGCAAAAGGAGCCAAGTCAGTGACATTGAAGCTATTTGATACATCATACTTACCTTGGAGATCAAGTTTGTAGGCATTGTCATTGATCTTGTGGATGATCTCGAAAGGTCCATCAACCCTTGGCATCAGCTTGGACTTCCTCTCGTTGGGGAACCTATCCTTCCTCAGGTGCAACCAAACCTGGTCACCTACTTCAAAGGTTCTCACACGTCTCCCTTTGTTGGCTTGCTTCTCATAAAGCTTGGTTTTCTGCTCAATGTTTTGTCTAGCCTTCTCATGGATTCGTTGGACCATCTCTGCTTTCTTCTTGCCATCTAGGCTGATTCTTTCACACTCATGTAAAGGCATTAGATCCAAAGGAGAGGTGGGATTGAACCCATAAACAATCTCAAAAGGTGAATACTTAGAAGCAGAATGCATAGCATGGTTGTATGCAAATTCACAGTGTGGTAAGTATTCTTCCCAAGTCCTTAAGTTCTTTTTAATGAATGCACGCAGGAGTGTTCCTAAGGTTCTATTAACCACTTCAGTTTTTCCATCAGTTTGCGGATGACAAGTAGTAGAAAACAACAGTTTAGTGCCTAGCTTAGACCAAAGTGTCTTCCAGAAGTAACTAAGAAACTTAGTGTCCCTATCAGAAACTATAGTTCTAGGCATGCCATGCAAACGAACTACTTCTTTAAAGAACATGTTAGCAACATGCAATGCATCATCAGTCTTATGACATGCTATGAAATGTGCCATCTTAGAGAACCTATCAACAACAACAAAGATTGAGTCCTTTCCGGTCCTAGTCCTAGGCAATCCAACAACAAAGTCCATGGAAATATCATTCTAGGGATGGCGTTGAATGGGTAAAGGAATGTACAAACCCTGGGATTGGACTTGGGAGTTGGCATGCTTGCAAGTAGCACACCTCCCACAGATTCTCTCCACATCTCTCTTCATATGCGGCCAATAGAAGTGATCCTGCAAAACTTTTAAGGTCTTGGCAATCCCAAAGTGTCCCATTAGACTGCCCCCATGGGATTCCCTGACAAAAAGGTCTCTCAAAGAGCAGTTAGGCACACATAACCTATTGTCATAAAACAAGTAGCCTTCTTGTCTAAAGTAATGCCCTGCAGCAAACTTCTCACAAGAAGCATAAGCTTCCTTGAAATCATGGTCAGTATCATACATATCCTTTATCTGCTCAAACCCAAGTAACTTAGCATCTAAAGTAGTCAAGAGAACATACCTCCGAGATAGTGCATCAGCAACTATGTTCTCCTTACCTTGTTTATATTTGATCACGTATGGGAAGGTCTCAATGAACTCAACCCACCTTGCGTGTCTCTTGCTAAGCTTACTCTGCCCTTTTAGATACTTTAGGGACTCATGATCAGTGTGTATGACAAACTCCTTTGGCCACAAGTAATGTTGCCACGTTTGTAATGCCCTCACCAAGGCATAGAGTTCTTTGTCATAGGTTGCATAGTTGAGAGTGGCTCCTCCAAGCTTCTCACTGAAGTAGGCTATAGGTTTCCTATCCTGCATCAATACAGCACCAATTCCAATTCCTGAGGAATCACATTCTATTTCAAAAGTTTTAGTAAAGTTAGGAAGCATAAGAAGAGGTGATTGAGTAAGCTTCTCTTTTAGGCTCTGGAAAGCCTTCTCTTGTGCTTCTCCCCACTTGAATCCGACATCCTTCTTTATCACTTCTGTCAAGGGAGCTGCAATGGTGCTAAAGTCTCTCACAAATCGCCTATAGAACCCAGCAAGCCCATGGAAACTCCTCACTTCTCCTACTATGGTTGGACTCGGCCAGTCTTTGATGGCTTTGATCTTCTCCTCATTGACCATAACTCCATCTGCACTCACAACAAAGCCTAGGAAAACCAAGTTATCCGTGCAAAAAGTGCACTTCTTCAAGGTTGCATAAAGCTTTTCATTCCTTAGAACATTCAGGACAGCCCTAAGATGTTCTAGATGTTCTTCTAAGTTCTTGCTATATACTAAGATGTCATCAAAGTATACTACAACAGAAATGCCTATGAATGATCTAAGAACATGATTCATTAATCTCATGAATGTACTAGGTGCATTGGTTAATCCGAATGGCATTACTAACCACTCATATAACCCATGTTTAGTTTTGAATGCAGTTTTCCATTCATCTCCTTCTTTCATCCTAATCTGATGATAACCACTTTTTAAATCTATCTTAGAAAAGATGCAATAACCATGCAACTCATCAAGCATATCATCAAGTCTAGGGATAGGATGGCGAATCTTCACTGTGATGTTATTGATTGATCTACAATCAACACACATCCGCCATGTACCATCCTTCTTAGGCACTAGGAGCACTAGTACAGCACATGGGCTCAAACTCTCTCGGATATAGCCCTTCTCCAGGAGTTCCTCTACTTGTCTTTGCAACTCCTTGGTCTCAACCGGGTTGGTTCTGTATGCTGGACGGTTTGGAAGTGTAGATCCTGGAACAAAGTCTATCTGGTGCTCAATCCCTCTCAAAGGTGGTAAACCAATGGGATTGTCCTCTGGAAATACATCTTGAAACTCCTGCAAAAGAGAAACCATCTCACTCGGATACACCGGTGTAGAATCTGTTAAGTTCAAAAGAGTTTCTTTAAACACAAGTAAGATAGCAGATTGTTTAGAGTAGAGAGTTCTTTTGATATCACCCATGTTAGCATAGAAGTTTGGCTGCTTAGTTCCAGCCGGTTTTAGCTCAATCTCCTTCTTCTTTTGGAGTTGAATCTGATCTTGTTGAACTTCCTTAGGTGTCAAGGGAACCAGAGTGGTCTTGCGTCCCTTGAACTCAAAGGAGTGCTTGTTGGTGAAGCCATCATGGATAACTCGGCGATCAGATTGCCAAGGTCTTCCAAGGAGTATGTGACCAGCTTCCATAGGCAACACATCACACAAGACTTCATCTTCATAAATCCCAATGGCTAAGGGAATAAGGACTTGACTTGAAACCTTCATGGTGCCTTCTTCATTCAGCCATTGTAGCCGGTAAGGTTTAGGATGTTTCTGAACCTTCAATCCCAACTTCTTGACCATGGTTTCACTCGCAGCATTCACAAAACTACCTCCATCAATAATGAGGCTGCACACCTTTCCTTGGACCAAGCACCGGGTGTAGAAGAGGTTCTCACGCTGCTCTAGCTCCTCAGCCTTGTTTTGCAAGCTTAGAAGCCTTCTTGCTACTAAAAGCTTCCCCTGGACTGGTCCTTCTTCATGTTCGTCTTCAGTGTCTTCTTGGTCAGACTCGGTGTTGTCATCTTCTGAGGCATACTCTCCATCTTCCAGCAAGATCATGACTCTCTTGTTGGTACATTCATTGGCATAATGACCTCTTCCATGGCACTTGAAACACTTGACATCACGAGCTCTGGAACTAGAAGCTTCAACCTTGCCTTTGCCCTTGTCAAGAGCACTGCTTGGTTTGGTCTCTTCTCTTGGATATGACTTGTGATCCTTCTGGAATGGTTTAGACTCCTTAGGGTAAGGTGACTTCTCTTCCTTGGTGTTGTGTAGCCGGTTAGAGCCATAGTGGTTGCGTGAATGTCCCTTCCTCTTGAGCTGTTGCTCCACAAGAATAGCCTTGTGTAGCATCTCTTCAAGCTCCACATAATGTTGCATCTCAACATTGTCTTGTATCTCTCGGTTTAAACCACATAGGACCTTGACATGGTTGCTTCTCTATCTTCTGATATGCTAGCTCTTAGCATGAGCAACTCCATCTCCTGGTAATACTCCTCCACTGATCTTGAACCTTGGGTAAGTTTCCTAAGCCGGTGATGCAAGTCTCTGTGGTAGTGACTTGGAAGAAACCTCTTGCGTATGATAGACTTCATCTCTGTCCAAGTCTCAACTGGTTCCTCTCCATTCCTTCTACGAGTTGTGATGTACTGATCCCACAAACTTAGAGCATAGTCATAGAATTCAGTAGCAGCAATCTGAATCTTCTTGTGGTTTGTGTACTGCTTACACTGAAAGACTAGCTCAATCTTCTTCTCCCACTCAAGGTAGGTATCCGGGTCAGCTTTGCCATGGAATGGGGGTATCTTTATCTTCAAACCAGCAAGCTCATCTCCCTGGTTCATCCTTCTTTCTTGGACACGCCTATGCCTTCTTTGGCTTTGTCTTGAGGATGAACTAAGGTGTTCATACTCATTGTCAGTCTCCTCATAACCGGCATGCTCTTGGCGAGTTGCATGAGGTCTCTCTTCTCTCCTAGTCTCTCGGTTTGGAACTTGACTAGTAGCTCTCCGGATGTCTTCTCTGAGCTCTCTCCGGATGTAATTGAGGTTGGTCCTCATCATCTCGGTCATAGTTGCTACCATGTTCTGATTGAGTTGAGCCGACATAGCCTCCATGAGAAGCTTGTTCTTCCTGACGAGTGCTGCTTCTTCTTCAGACTCGGATCCCATGCTTCCTGCACAAAGGTAAATAAAAATAACCAGTAAAAGGTTTCTAGGTAACAAGATAAGCAAAAGGAAGAAGGGAGAACACGAAATTAAGCTTGTTTTGCAAGACAAAAGCAAAAAGGAAAAAAATCGGCTAGGTAAAAGGAAAAGGGTTTCCGCCTACCAACCAAAAAGGAACCTCCTCTAAACTTTTTATATTCTTCACTAAGGTTCTCTAGAACCCTAACAACCTTAATCTACTCGTGTTCAAGGTGATTAACAAGTTAAACAGGTGAAACACAGTGATCTAAAAAGCCAAAGACTTATGCGGCTAGGGTTTCTCTCTCTAGGGCTTCCGCAAAGCAAAAAGGAAAAGTTTAAATCCTTGTCCAAACTCTTATGAAACTCGAGCAGCCCTAAACAAGTTAGAACTACTGATTAAACAAGATGATAGAGATGAAACATGGATGAAACAAATATAATAAGAGAGAAAACGAGTACTTCCCAACCAAAGTTGCTTTGATACCACTTGATGCGCCCCTAGGATGCTCTTTGGTTGATGGGAATGGATAGATCCTTGCAAGAACGAATCAGAGACTCAATTTCTTTAAGGTTGTTTATCGATTGGTGACACAAGAGGGATGATAAGATCTCTTGATACTCCTAGATGAATAACTCGGATATGACACACCAAGCAAACACCCTTAGATTCCTGGATACTACACACCAGAAGCAACTCGACAACTTGTCTTAGAGAGAGAGCCGTCAAGGAGAAAAGAATACTCGTTGACTAAAGGATAGCTGACTACAATAGGGTTTAGAGACCCAT
This sequence comes from Moricandia arvensis, assembly GCA_905132765.1. Taxonomy (NCBI): domain Eukaryota; kingdom Viridiplantae; phylum Streptophyta; class Magnoliopsida; order Brassicales; family Brassicaceae; genus Moricandia; species Moricandia arvensis. The sequence continues at coordinate 17,512 of CAJHQP010002853.1, read as the reverse complement.
TTAAATAAAGAGAAACCGAGAACATGCTCTCTAGGGTTTCGGAAATAAGTAAAAAGGAAACTATAGTTTAACTTTAACATAAGCTTTAAAATGACATAAAAATGTAAACTTCTTTAGCCTTGGACCGAGATAGGGCCTAAGTGATGTGAAGACAAGTTGTGGCCTCGTTAAAAACCTTCCTCAGGAAAACCTCGTGGGACAAAACCAAAAGCAAGGAAAAGAGCACGCACCCCATGTCTTGCCTAGACACTAACTCAGCTTGATGTAGAGATGGCTTGAATTTTGATCAAGACATCTCGGATCAGACCTTGTCCAAGACTTTCTTGTTGTGGATGTGAAGTGAGTAATCCAACAACATTCTCTTTAAGCTTCTTGACTCTGGAACGAGTCATGGGACCTTCAGGAATGGCTATGGCATCATCACCAGGCTGCTGGTGCAATGTGGCTTCATGTGGCTCATCTAGACTCTCCTTGTTCTCCTTAGTGATCCGGTCCATGATCACAACATGCACCATCACTTGACTGGACACCTTCATCTCACCTTCCTCATTGAGCCATTGTAGCCGGTATGGTTTCGGATGCCTTTGAATTTTCAGTCCCAACTTCTTTACCATTGTTTCACTAGCAACATTAACACAGCTTCCACCATCCACAATGAGACTACAAATCTTTCCTTGCACCAAACACCTCGTATAGAAAAGGTTTTCACGTTGCTCAAGTTCCTAAGTCTTGGTTTGTAGGTTCAAGAGTCTTCTAGCCACGAACAATCTTCCTTTTACTGGTTCTTCTTCATATTCTTCCTCAGACTCCTCATGATCATACTCGGATCTATAGTCCTCAGACTCATACTTTCCATTCTCCAATAAGATCATGATGCGTTTGTTGGTGCACTCATTGGCATAGTGCCCTCTTCCTTGGCATTTGAAGCACTTGACATCCCTAGCTCTTGAACTGGTAGCTTCGGCCGTCCCTTTATCTTTCCCAAAGATGGCACTGGGTTTTGTTTCTTCTTTAGGATATTGCTTATTTTCCTTAGTGTAGGCTGGTTTCTCCTCTTTAGGTGTTAGATACCTTGAGGCTCCATAGTTGGAACGAGAGTGTCCCTTCCTCTTGAGTTGTTGTTCCACAAGTATAGCTTTGTGCAACATCTCTTCTAGCTCAACATAGTGTTGCATCTCAACATTGTCTTGGATCTCTCGGTTGAGTCCTCCTAGAAACCGAGACATAGTGGCTTCTCTGATGCGCCCCTAGGATGCTCTTTGGTTAATTGGGAGGATAGATCCTTGCAAGAACGAATCAGAGACTCAAGTTCTTCAAGGTTTGTGGATTGAATGGTGACAGAAGAGGGATGGATGATCTCTTGATACTCCTAGGCGACTGATCTTGATATGACACACCAAATAAGAAGCCCTCAACTCTGGATATTACACACCAGAAACCTTCAACTTGTCAAAGACAAGAGAGAAGAGAGAAAACTAGGTTTTTGATAAAAGATTGCGTGTCTACATTAGGGTTAGGGAAAACCCTTAAATAAGAGAAACCAGAGAACATACTCTCTAGGGTTTCGAAAACATTAAATGGAAACTATAGTTTATAACATAACATAAGCTTAAAAATAAAAGGACTTCTGCTAGTCTTGGTCCGAGATAGGGCCTAAGTGATTTGTAAGACAAGTCTTGGCCTCGTTAAAAACCTTCCTCCGGAAAACCTCGTGGGACAAAACCAAAAGCAAGGAAAAGAGCACACACCAAATGTCTTGCCTAGACACTAACTCAGCCTGATGTAGAGATGGCTTGAATGGTGATCAAGACATCTCGGATCAAACCTTGTCCAATACTTTCTCCTTGTTGTGGATGTGAAGTGAGAAATCCAACAACAGTCTCCTTAAGTTTCTTGACTCTGGAACGAGTCATGGGACCTTCTGGAATGGCTAGAGCATCATCACCAAGCTGCTGGTGCATTGTGGCATCATGGGGCTCGTCTAAGATCTCTTTGCCCTCTTTAGTAATCTGGTCCATGATCACTTCATATTCCTTGGTGCTTTCCATGATCACATCATCCCCTCCCTCTTCAAAAAGATTTGTCCTCAAATCTGTTTTACGTGCAATAGAGGGAACCAAATCAGTAACATCAAAGTTTAAAATCAGATTACACTTACCTTGCAAGCCTCTTTGATATGCATTGCTGCTGACTGGTTCAGATATGTAGAAGGGACTGATCCGTTTGATTCCGAATTCATTACTCAAACCTGCATCATACTCTTTGACACACAATAAGTTAGCACATAAAATTTTATCATAGAGTAAGAGCAATAGTCCAACTCCTTTTCTGCTCGGTTTTGGCTTGTATGTTGCTTCTGGAGGTGGTTCTTTGATGATGATGAAGCAAGTGACGCCTTGGTGCTTATCCTGGTCCAAATATGGTGGTGAAATTTAGAGTAGAATCTGAGTAGAATAAGTAAGGAAGAAGAGATTTTGAGGATTCGAGACTAAAGAAAGAGACTTTAAGAGATTTGGATCTAAGAACCCATTTCGGATGAGCCGAGAGACTAGAGAGACTAAGAGAAAAGAAATGAGATGCTTGATTGATTAATGTTTCGACAAGAGGGTCACAATACCCTACCACTTTAGTGCTCTCATTGCATCCCATCCAGACTCCTTGATCTGGTTATCCATTCAGGTACATGAGGAGACGGTTCACCATGTTCCAGTGATGTTCTCTTGGTCCTTGCATGTGTTGACTTACCTGGTTCACAGCAAAACATATATCAGGTCGTGTGATAGTTAGGTAGATCAACTTACCAACAAGCTTTCTATAAAGCTTGGCATCCTGGAATGGTGGACTGTCTTTTATCTCCCCCTCACGAGGAACTTTGTATCCATCCTCCAAAGGTGTCTTGAATGTCTTCCCTCCTTGTATACCTGCATCTTTCAAAAGATCAAGTGTATGTTTCCTTTGAGACAAGAACAAACCTTCCTTGGACCTACATATCTCTATTCCAAGAAAGTATTTCATCTCTCCTAAGTCTTTGATTTCAAATACAGACATCAAATAATCTTTGGTGAGTTGAATACCTTCTTTGTCACTTCCAGTGATGATGATATCATCAACATACACTAGAAGAACAATGATTCCTGATGGAGTGGTGAGGGTGAAGAGAGTGTGGTCTAGCTCGGATTTCTTGAAGCCTCTTCCATTCAAGGTTGTGCTCAACTTGTTGTACCAAGCCCTTGGCGATTGTTTAAGGCCATAGATAGCTTTCTTCAGTCTAAGAACATTTCCTTCCTTGACCAACTGCTCCAACCCCGGTGGAGGATACATGTAGACCTCGTCTTCAAGTTCCCCTTGAAGAAATGCATTCTTCACATCCATCTGCCAAAGTCCCCACTTAAGGTTGACTGCTATTGAAAGAACTATCCTGATGGTGTGGAGTTTTGCAACAGGGGCAAACGTATCAAGATAGTCTTCACCATAGGTTTGGGTAAGCCCTCTTGCTAGTAACCCGAGTCTTCTTTCTGTGTATCTTTCCATTTACAAGATACTTGATTGTGAAGATCCATCTACTAGACACTGCCTTCTTCCCTCTTGGTTATTCACTCTCATACCAAGTATCATTCTTGATCATTGCGGTTGCTTCAGCTCCTACTGACTCTCTCCATTCTTTGTCCTTCATTGCTTCCTCATAAGACCGAGGAATGTAGCTATCATCCAGATTCATGATGAAGACACAGTGTTCTTCAGGATAGTGGGCAAGAGAGCAGGAAACTTGAGTAGGATGCTCTACTGCCTGAGCATTATAATACACTCTAGTGTTCACCCAATTGGTTGGTGGATTCCTGATCCTAGTGCTCCTCCTTAGTTGTTGTTCAACAGCCGGTTCTTGATCTTGGTTCTGACCTCCATCTTGAACTGATCCTTCTTCCTCCTCGTTCACCATTTCTTCCTCTTGTTCCACACTTTGATCATGAGAACCAGAGTCCTCTCCAACTTCTGGTTGATCTTCTGGTTCATTTCCCCCCTCATGGTCGAAGTGGGGAGCTTGTTCTTCTTCATTGTTGGGGGGACCTTGTGGTTGTCCTCCTCCAGTCTTGGGATCCTGGGAGAGATTGATCCCAAGACTCTCTAGTATGATCCTCAAGTTAGGTTCTTTGTCAGATGCAAGATCCTTTAACTCTGCTTGGTTCTTTTCTTCATAATACCCCCTTTCTTCAATGAACTTCACTTCCCTTGATACCAGAACTCTTCTGGTTATAGGATCATAGCATTTATAACCTTTCTGAGTCGGTGAGTACCCTATAAACATCCCCTTAGTGCTCTTTGCCTCCAGTTTGTTTCTCAACTCTCCCGGTCTTAGAACAAAACATAGGCAACCAAAGACCCGAAGGTGATCCAGGGTTGGTTTATGTTTGTTCAAGACTTCAAATGGAGACTGGTTGTCCAGGATCCTCGTTGGTGTTCTGTTGATGAGATAACAAGCTGTAGACACTGCATCACTCCAAAACCTTTTGGGGACATTTGCTTGAAACATCATGGACCGAGCAACCTCCATAAGGTGTATGTTCTTCCTCTCGGCTACTCCATTCTGTTGAGGGGTATAGGGGCAACTTGTCTGGTGAAGTAAGCCATGTTGAGATAGATGATGTTTGAATGCTTGGCTGGTATACTCCCCTCCATTATCTGATCTAAAAAATTTCAACTTGGCATTAAACTGGTTAGTCACATAGTTCTGAAAATTCCTAAATGCATCAAGCACCCTATCTTTAGATGGGATCAAGGTTATCCAGGTGTATTTAGACTTCTCATCCATGAATGTTACAAAATACTTGTGATTCTCCCTAGACAAACATGGTGCAGTCCAAACATCAGAGTGAATCAGATCAAAGCAATGTTCATAGATGGTTGTGGATTTATGAAAAACAGTCTTACAATGCTTGCCTAAAATACAAGCTTCACAATCATTATTCTCAAACACAACACCTGGAACCGTTAAGTTTAAAGCTTTAATGTCATGTCCCCGATCCTAGACAGGATCGTTGGGACGGACCATGGTACAGGAAAATGTACCAGCAAGGCCTTGGGGTCTAACCATGAGGTATCATGGTCCGGGAAACAGGTTAAGTGCATCAGGAAGCTGAGACTTAACCAGGAAAGGTAGGAATGAGCTTAATACAGCTGGAAAGAGAAGGGAGGAGCTCAAAACAGCTCAGGACAGCTTGAGGCAGCTCAACCAAGTTCAGGGTAAGCTTTGGGTAGCTCCGGGAAGCTTAAGGTAGCTTGACAAGAGTTTAGGCAGCTGGACGATGCGCGGATGAAGCTCGGAGCAGCTGGAAGGAGCTCCACCAACTAGGAGTAGCTCAGTGGTAGCTCACTCCAGGAAGGACAGCTAGCTGGAGCTGATGGACTAGCTCACTCAGCTGGAGCAGCTAGTGGTCAGCTCATCTCAGCTCGGTGGAGTGTTATGGTCCGGGTCAGTTGGACGGGTCATGGGCAGTCATGGGTCTTGCTCGACCCAACAAGGGTCCGTGTGTCTTGGCAAACAAACCAGGGCTTCAAGGGGACGAATGGGCCTTGTACCAGGAAGCGCACACGCAAAAGAAAAGGGCAGTTGGGCGGTTTTGGGCAGAAGGGGTGGGAATGGGTAGTTTGGCGGTTTTGTGCCTCAAATCGTGCCTGTTCGCCCAGGGACGGTTACCACGCCTTCCCCTATAAATATAGGACCTTCTGAACGAAAATAATCAGTCAGAAACACAAGGCAAACCTCTGCCAAAATCCAGAGAGAAAAGAGAGAAAGAAGAACCGATTATTGAAGGTTGAATCCGTGTGAGTATCAAGGCGTGTGATCTATCCAACCGTGTGAGTTCTGTGAAGATCAAGGCGCAGACATGGATACCAGACAAAGGGATCGTTGTAAGGAGAAGGAGAAGGATCGTGGCCAGAAGGATAGATCCTCTAAGGTTATTGGTGTGGATCATGTAAACCAGGGACATGAACCAATGTGTGGGAACATGTGGTTTATGATCTCTGGAACTCTGATCACGCCCATTTCCGTTTGTATACTTCTTATATCTTCTTCTCTTGTTATGTTTATGACGGTTTGGTGATCAGGACGGCCTTCCCATGGACCAAGCATAAGCCTGGTTCCATTGGACAGTTTATCGGCCAGTTTGGGTTCCATGATTCCCAAACAACTCTAAACGTGTTTGTTTGGCTTGAAAACTTGGGAATTGAAGTTTTAGGATTTTTAAGAATTATTGGAAAAGACTAGACACGATTTGGACTTGATTTGCTCAAAAACCATATTTTGGTCCTTGGGCTGATTGGGTCGGATCATAGGGTCCGGGACGGTTTCTGGTGAATCCGATCATGGATTCCTTCTAGTTAGGATTTATCATGAATTTTCATGAATTTTATTTAGTTTTTGGACCACTTTTGAAAAAGTGTCAGAATTGGTCTAAGATGGTCTTTAGGCACCGAACCATGCAATTGCTTAGGTTGTGGTTAGGTTATCGGACATAATATCATGCTATTGTGTTTGTGTGGTTTCAGGTAAGGACATGGACCGTGGCAAGGCCAAGGAACCGTGAGGACTCAAGCCGGGATGGATGTGTGTGTGGGTTAAGGGGTAGAAACGTTTTAGTTATGAACTTATGATAGCCTATTGTGCAACTTGGATCACATGAATACTTTGTACCACTTTGGTTTATATTTATATAATATGTTTGCCCCTTATTTGATATTGATTCTAACTTGAAATGAATGAACCTCGGTTTGCTTAAAATGACTTAGGAACTATTGGCTTAAAACCGGAATCATCCTTAGTATTGTTTAGGTTAAGACTTGGATCTGGTTGGGGTTCAATGGACCAGGATCGGGTCTTACAAGTTGGTATCAGAGCATGCTTGATTCTAGGATTTGGGGGTTATGGGTTGGTTCACACACATCCGTCTGGTTCACACGGTTTGGTCTTAGTTTTTGTAACTTAGACTAATTGTTTTGAGGTTCTGGAAGTTTGGTACACTCTGGAACTTAACGTTTTGTGTTTTAATCTCTAAGGTTACCAAGAAGTCCAAGGCAAGGAAGGGAAAGGATGCGGCTGAGTCATCCAGGACCGCAAGTGAGGATGGTGTTAATTCATCCCAAGTATTACCAACTCGGGAGGAGTTGGGTAACCGGGAACCTGGAGCTCAGCAGGAACCCTCTGACCCTTTGGAAGTCCCTTTGGACGAGGAGGAGCTGCAGCAGCAGCAGGAGCAGGAGGATGGTGCTGAACCATCCACTGAGGGAGCTGGGAACCTAGCTGGTTTAGGCGTGGGAGCTGGCCAGGCTAGAGTGAACCAGGTCCCTGAGGGAGCTGGGAACTTAGCTGGTTTAGGCGTGGAAGCTGGCCAGGCTGTAGTGAACCAGGTCCCTGAGGTAGCTGAGCCATCCATGAAGGAAGTCCTGGATGCGGTGAAGCTGATGGGAACTCAGATCATAGCTCTGACCCGGGTGTTCACTCCACTTGTCAACTCACCAGCTGGTTCAGTGAATCCAGTTAGACCAGCTGATGGGTCAGCTGAGCTACGAGCTGGAAGGCCAGTTGGTGTGAGAGTTGGAACTGGGGTCCGAGCTGGGACTTATGGGAGACCGGGAGCTGGACCAGCTAGTGAGGTCCGGGTGCTACCACAAGCTGAAGTGGTTGAGCTGGACTCACCAGCTGGAGGAGCTAAGAAGGTGAGCTATCTGAGTGTGTTGGAGCACATTTCCAAGCTGAAGACAAAGCACTTTTCTGGAAGTGTGGATCCTATTGAGGCTGACGAGTGGAGGAGCCGCTTGGTCAGGAACTTCAAGTCCACCAGATGTCCTGAGGAATACCAGAAGGACATAGCAGTCCACTTCCTGGAAGGGGATGCACACAATTGGTGGTTAGCCGTGGACAAGAGGTCCAATGGGTTAATCACAAGGTTCTCAGACTTTGAGACGGAGTTCAACCGCAAGTACTTTCCAGCTGAAGCATGGGACCGACTGGAGTCTAGGTTCTTGGAGCTGACCCAAGGCTGTATATCAGTAAGGGAGTATGAGGAAGAGTTCAACAGGCTTAGGCGCTATGTTGGACGAGAGCTGGAGGATGAGGAGGTGCAGGTACGCCGGTTCATTAGAGGCCTTAGTGTCGAGCTTCGCACCTATGCCTCAGTCCGTGTGGTCTACTCAGTTTCTGAGCTTGTGGAACACATGGCTTTGTTGGAATCCAACCTAGCTGAGGAAGCTAAGGTGAAGTCAAGACCGGTCTCAAGCTCAATGAGCTATGGTGGTGACCGGAAGAGGAAGAGGGACCAGGCTGAGGGCAAACCCTCAAGTGTTAAGCCTGAATGCTCTCACTGTGGAAGGCGACACCCAGGGGAGTGCTGGAAGGCCAAGGGAGCTTGCACCAGGTGTGGCAAGATGGATCATGCAGCTAGGGAATGTCCAGGACAGAACCAGGGACGTGGACAAGGATCAGGGGGTAACTCCGGGTGTAATAACCCTCACGAACCATTGAATTTTTGGTCGAGAAAAATTCCACTCAACCAGTTCAGAGTTAGTCGACCAGATTTAAAAGTAATATCGACTCGATGAATTACCAGGGTGGCCTTACTCGAACGAGTCCAATTGGATCTAGTCTGGATGGACTATGATTTAGTATTGATCACAGACATGGTAATGCCTGCGGATCTTAGTATTGATCACAGTCAGGGTAATGCCTGTGGATCTGAGTTTTGATCACAGTCAGGGTAAGGCCTGCGGATCTTAGTATTGATCACAGTCAGGGTAATGCCTGCAGATCTTAGTATTGATCACAGTTAGGGTAATGCCTGCGGATCTTGGTTTTGATCACAGACAGGGTAACGCCTGCGGATCTGGCTTGGAAAGAATCGGGCCACCTTAGACTGTCATCAGGTCAGGTGCAGTTTGGGAGTGGGTGTAGACCCCCGATCAGGTTCCAAGATTAGTAAACCTGCCTCCAGTGTTGTAGTGGTTTCAGCAGTCCGAGCGTAACGGATGCTAGAGAGAGGTTGTGAGGCTTACATAGCCACAATCGCCACTAAGGAGATGGTGAAGGGTGGTAACCTAGACGGGATGCCGCTGGTCAGTGAGTTTGAGGATGTGTTTCGGGCGCTGCAGGGAGTCCCCCCTGACAGGGCGGACCCGTTTCATAATGGAACTGGAACCAGGGATGGCCCCAATGTCTAAAAGTCCATACCGCATGGCTCTTGCTGAGATGGCCGAGCTAGGGACCAGGGTCGGTATACAATCGAGTCCAGTAAGGGACCAGGGTTGACTTACGCGATCGAGTCTATTTGGGATATAGTCGGGACTGGCTAGAATCAAGATAAAGACGATCAAGTCCAGTGAGGGATGAGGATCGCAGCTCAACCAAGTCGGAGATTGACCTATGGTTGGGATGAGACGGTTGAGTTCTGTAGTGGACCAGAACCGCAATATGATCAAGTCCGCTGGGACGTGGATCAGGACACGACCTACTCGGAGATGGACCTATGGTCGGAAGGCACGGTCGAGTCCCTGAGTGGACCAGGACCGGAATATGATCACATCCTGAGTGGACCATGATCAAAATATGATTAAGTCCGGTGATGGACATAAGTCAGGTTGAGGCGGTTTAGTCTAGTATGGACTAAGATCGCAATATGGCCAAGTTGTGGCTGTTTGGAAAGACTACAAGTTGGTATTACTTATACGGAGATTGATGGATCCTTGACTATGGTTGAGTAGTCAAGTAAGGATGCCATAAGTGAAAACCAGATGGACCACTTGGTAAGATTTTTGGATAAATCTCTATCAAGTGAGGGAGAATTGTTTGAAGGCTGATCAAGGACAGGATCAGTAAGAAGGAAATGAAGATGGAGGTTGAATACCAGAGTGGTATGGTTAGTTCATTAAGCAAGATACACTTAGACCGGATTCGAGGACGAATCCCTATTAAGTGGGGGAGACTTGTCATGTCCCCGATCCTAGCCAGGATCATTGGGACGGACCATGGTACAGGAAAATGTACCAGCAAGGCCTTAGGGTCTAGCCATGAGGTATCATGGTCCGGGAAGATGGTTAAGTGCATCAGGAAGCTCAGACTTAACCAGGAAAGATAGGAATGATCTTAATACAGCTGGAAAGAGTAAGGAAGAAGCTCAAAACAGCTCAGGACAGCTTGAGGCAGCTCAACCAAGTTCAGGGTAAGCTTTGGGTAGCTCCGGGAAGCTTAAGGTAGCTGGACAAGAGTTTAGGCAGCTGGACGATGCGCGGATGAAGCTCGGACCAGCTGGAAGGAGCTCAACCAATTAGGAGTAGCTCAGTGGTAGCTCACTCCAGGAAGGACAGCTAGCTGGAGCTGATGGACTAGCTCACTCAGCTGGAGCAGCTAGTGGTCAGCTCATCTCAGCTCGGTGGAGTGTTATGGTCCGGGTCAGTTGGACGGGTCATGGGCAGTCATGGGTCTTGCTCGACCCAACAAGGGTCCGTGTGTCTTGGCAAACAAACCAGGGCTTCAAGGGGACGAATGGGCCTTGTACCAGGAAGCGCACACGCAAAAGAAAAGGGCAGTTGGGCGGTTTTGGGCAGAAGGGGTGGGAATGGGTAGTTTGGCGGTTTTGTGCCTCAAATCGTGCCTGTTCGCCCAGGGACGGTTACCACGCCTTCCCCTATAAATATAGGACCTTCTGAACGAAAATAATCAGTCAGAAACACAAGGCAAACCTCTGCCAAAATCCAGAGAGAAAAGGAGAGACAGAAATCTGCTTAAAGGTGGATATGGTGGAGATTAAGCAAGAAGAAGAGGAGGATTGTTTGGGGAAGGTAAGGCCGACTGGAGTGGATCCCAGAGGCACGCCTGAGACTCCTTCTACATCCTGGAAATAAGGGAAAATACATAGACATGGTCGGAATCAACAATCAAAGACCAAGAGTGGTGAGAAGACAACAAAGAGGCAGTTTTGGGGAAGATCAGTGGGAAAGTTATGAACGACCCATTGATGAGTTTTGATCCGTTTTGTTGACATCAAAATAATCCTCCAGAGTCTGAGAACACATGAAAATTGTCAGAGAAGGAGAAGGATCATGGCCAGAAGGATCAATCCTCTAAGGTTAGTGGTGTGGATCATGTAAACCAAAGGCATGGACCATTGTGTGAGAACATGTGGTTTATGATCTCTGGAACTCTGATCACGCCCATTTCTGTTTGTCTAATTCTTATATCTTCCTATCCTGATATGTTTATGAGAGTTTGGTGATCAGGACGGCCTTCCCATGGACAAAGCATAAGGCTGGTTCCATTGGACAGTTTATCGGCCAGAAATGGGTTCCATGATCCCAAACTACTCTATATGCGTTTGTTTGGCTTGAAATCTTGAGGATTGATGTTTTAGGATTTATAAGAATTGTTGGAGAAGACTAGACACGATTTGGACTTGATTTGCTCAAAAACCATATTTTGGTCCTTGGGCTGATTGGGTCGGATCATAGGGTTCGGGGCGGTTCCTGAAGAATCCGACCATGGATTCAGTCTAGTTAGAATTTATCTCGAATTGTCATGAATTTTATTTAGTTTTTGGACCACTTTTGAAAAAGGGTCAGAATTGGTCTAAGATGGTCCTTAGGCGCAGAACCATGCAATTGCTTAAGTTTGTGGTTAGGTTATCGGATTATTACGTATTGATTGCGCTTGGGTGGTTATAGAACATGTCTGCTTGTTTTCATACTGGTACCTGAGGGTAAGGCTGGTACTGGGTGGCGTGGTCCACAAGTATGGAGTTGGTTGTGATTATGCAGGGAAGGTCAGGTGTGATCTGATCATGGCAAGGAAGGACGACCTGATTCATGGATGATTGATCAATGTGTCTGATCTGATTGATCAAAGGGTGCATCGGTTGTAAGAGCAAGACTGATCAGGTTCAATGGGACATGGTTCCATGGCCGGTTAGGTATGTGTGAAGACTCATCAGGTCTGAGTCATGTGGGGTGGTTGGTCGATTGACTTGGGATCTGATGAGTATTGTTAGTCCAAGAGAAGGACTTGGTATCATATTCTACAAAGCATAAGGATGATGCATGAGCTGAGAAGAGCCAGATGCATGTAATTTACCATTGAAGACTTCCCAAAGGTTACTTGGTCAGTGGGGATGGTTGGTTGAATGACTAAGTACCCAAGGGGAGATGTTTACACAGGTATAAGAGAGTTGGACGAGTTGGCAGGGAGCTGGGAGCAGCTAACTTGTAACTTTATCAGCTGGAAGAGAGTAGATGGAACCTCAGGTGAAGTGGTTCAGCTTAGCTAGCTGGATGAGCTAGCTAAACAAGCTGAGGCAGCTGGCCTTAGCTCTGTTCTACCTAGCTGAGGTGAATCGGCTCGAGGAGCTGGATGAGCTAGCTAAGTCAGCTAAGAGGATGAGCTAATCAATTCAGCTAGACCGATGAGCTAACAAGCTCCGTGGATGTGGCAAAGGTATGACTTTGCAAATACTTGGATAAAGTAGTAACTTGTTAGGATGCTGGTAGAACGGTTTAGGGGAATGGAACCTCAGAATCGTATGACTTGGTTTGGGTTTAGAATCGATCTCTAAGCTAAAAGGTAGTTGTAATACTAACCAAGGGCTGAGGTGGTTCGACCGGACAAGTGTTAGATTGGTTTTAGACCAATGGTTAATATAGTATAATCCGCTGCGTATGAGTTGAACTGATCTAAGCTAGGGAATGACTAAGGTAGTCTTGAGTGAAGATCTAAGTGAGCCCTCGCCTATGGGCGATAATAAAGATAAAGGGCGAAAAATTTAGAGGTTCGGTCTGGAAGAGGACTGAGCGACGTGAGGCTTGACCGCGGCCTGGAAGGCCGGAACGGGTCTTACAATATTGCCATATGTCCGCACATGCTAATCTTTAATATAAAGTGGGAAAGCTTCTTCCTCATAACTCCTCTGAGATTTATTCAACTTCATGGTTATTGTCCACTGATTAATGGTTCCAACTAATGCTTCTAACATCTTGCTTCCTCCTGGTTTGATTAGTATCATGAAGATATTGCCATATGTCCGAACAGTCTAATCTAGAATCACCTGAATAGAAAGTGGGATAGCTTCTTCCTCACAACTCCGATGATATTTATTAAACTTCCTGGTTATTCTCCACTGATTATTGGTTACAAATCATGCTTCTTACATCTTGGTTCCTCCTGGTTTGACAAGAATCATGAATACATTGCCATATGTCCGAACAGTCTAATATAGGATCACCTGAATAGAAAGTGGGATAGCTTCTTCCTCACAAATCCTATGAGATTTATTCAACTTCCTGATCACTTTTCACTAACTAATGGTTCAAAATCATGCTTCTTACATCTTGGTTCCTCCTGGTTTGATTAGAATCATGAAGATATTGCCATATGTCCGCAGATGCTAATCTTTAATATAAAGTGGGAAAGCTTCTTCCTCATAACTCCTCTGAGATTTATTCAACTTCATAGTTATTGTCCACTGATTAATGGTTCTAACTCATGCTTCTTACATCTTGGTTCCTCCTGGTTTAATTAGTATCATGAAGATATTGCCATATGTCCGAACAGGCTAATCTTGAATACAAAGTGGGATAACTTCTTCCTCATAACTCCTATGAGATTTATTCAACTTCCTGGTCACTGTTCACTGACTAATGGTTCAAAATCATGCTTCTTACATCTTGGTTCCTCCTGGTTTGATTAGAATCATGAAGATATTGCCATATGTCCGCACATGCTAATCTTTAATATAAAGTGGGAAAGCTTCTTCCTTATAACTACTATGTGATTTATTCAACTTCCTGGTCACTTTTCACTGACTAATGGTTCAAAATCAAGCTTCTTAGATCTTGGTTCGTCCTGGTTTGATAATAATCATAAAGATATAGCAATATGTTCGAATAGGCTAATCTGGATTCAACTGAATAGAAAGTGGGATAGCTTCTTCCTCATAACTCCTCTGAGATTTATTCAACTTCATGGTTATTGTCCACTGATTAATGGTTCCAACTCATGCTTCTTACATCTTGGTTCCTCCTGGTTTGATTAGTATCATGAAGATATTGCCATATGTCTGCACCTGCTAATCTTTAATATAAAGTGGGAAAGCTTCTTCCTCATAACTCCTCTGAGATTTATTCAACTTCATGGTTATTGTCCACGGATTAATGGTTCCAACTCATTCTTATTACATCTTGGTTCCTCTTGGTTTGATTAGTATCATGAAGATATTGTCATATGTCCGAACAGTCTAATCTAGAATCACCTGAATAGAAAGTGGGATAGCTTCTTCCTCACAACTCCGATGATATTTATTAAACTTCCTTTTTATTCTCCACTGATTATTGGATCCAAATGAAGCTTCTTACATCTTGGTTCCTCCTGGTTTGATTAGAATCATGAAGATATCGCCATATGTCCAAACAGGCTAATCTTGAATAGAAAGTGGGATAGCTTCTTCCTCATAACTCCTATGAGATTTATTCAACTTCCTGGTCACTGTTCACTGACTAATGGTTCAAAATCATGCTTCTTACATCTTGGTTCCTCCTGGTTTGATTAGAATCATGAAGATATTGCCATATGTCCGCACATGCTAATCTTTAATATAAAGTGGGAAAGCTTCTTCCTCATAACTCCTCTGAGATTTATTCAACTTCATGGTTATTGTCCACTGATTAATGGTTCCAACTCATGCTTCTTACATCTTGGTTCCTCCTGGTTTGATTAGTATCATGAAGATATTGCCATATGTCCGAACAGTCTAATCTAGAATCACCTGAATAGAAAGTGGGATAGCTTCTTCCTCACAACTCCGATGATATTTATTAAACTTCCTGGTTATTCTCCACTGATTATTGGTTCCAAATGAAGCTTCTTACATCTTGGTTCCTCCTGGTTTGACAAGAATCATGAATATATTGCCATATGTCCGAACAGGCTAATTCTTGAATAGAAAGTGGGATAGCTTCTTCCTCATAACTCCTATGAGATTTATTCAACTTCCTGGTCACTGTTCACTGACTAATGGTTCAAAATCATGCTTCTTACATCTTGGTTCCTCCTGGTTTGATTAGAATCATGAAGATATTGCCATATGTCCGCACATGCTAATCTTTAATATAAAGTGGGAAAGCTTCTTCCTCATAACTCCTCTGAGATTTATTCAACTTCATGGTTATTGTCCACTGATTAATGGTTCCAACTCATGCTTATTACATCTTGGTTCCTCCTGGTTTGATTAGTATCATGAAGATATTGTCATATGTCCGAACAGTCTAATCTAGAATCACCTGAATAGAAAGTGGGATAGCTTCTTCCTCACAACTCCGATGATATTTATTAAACTTCCTGGTTATTCTCCACTGATTATTGGATCCAAATGAAGCTTCTTACATCTTGGTTCCTCCTGGTTTGATTAGAATCATGAAGATATCGCCATATGTCCAAACAGGCTAATCTTGAATAGAAAGTGGGATAGCTTCTTCCTCATAACTCCTATGAAATTTATTCAACTTCCTGGTCACTGTTCACTGACTAATGTTTCAAAATCATGCTTCTTACATCTAGGTTCCTCCTGGTTTGATTAGAATCATGAAGATAGTGCCATATGTCAACACATGCTAATCTTTAATATAAAGTGGGAAAGCTTCTTCCTCATAACTTCTCTGAGATTTATTCAACTTCATGGTTATTTTCCATTGATTAATGGTTCTAACTCATGCGTCTTACATCTTGGTTCCTCCTGGTTTGATTAGTATCATGAAGATATTGCCATATGTCCGAACAGGCTAATCTTGAATAGAAAGTGGGATAGCTTCTTCCTCATAACTCCTATGAGATTTATTCAACTTCCTGGTCACTGTTCACTGACTAACGGTTCAAAATCATGCTTCTTACATCTTGGTTCCTCCTTGTTTGATTAGAATCACGAAGATATTGCCATATGTCCGCACATGCTAATCTTTAATATAAAGTGGGAAAGCTTCTTCCTCATAACTCCTCTGAGATTTATTCAACTTCATGGTTATTGTCCACTGATTAATGGATCCAACTAATGCTTCGTACATCTTGGTTCCTCCTGGTTTGATTAGTATCATGAAGATATTGCCATATGTCTGAACAGTCTAATCTAGAATCACCTGAATAGAAAGTAGGATAGATTCTTCCTCACAACTCCGATGATATTTATTAAACTTCCTGGTTATTCTCCACTGATTATTGGTTCCAAATGAAGCTTCTTACATCTTGGTTCCTCCTGGTTTGACAAGAATCATGAATATATTGCCATATGTCCGAACAGGCTAACCTGGAATCACTTGAATAAAAAGTGGGATAGCTTCTTACCCATAACTCCTATGAGATTTATTCAACTTCCTGGTGAGTTTACACTGATTAATGGTTTCAAATAAAGCTTCTCACATCTTGGTTCCTCCTGGTTTGATTAGAACCATGAAGATATTGCTATATGTCCAAACAGGCTAACCTGGAATCACCTGAATAGAAAGTGGGATAGCGTCTTCCCCATGACTCCTATGAGATTTATGCAACTTCCTGGTGATTTTAAACTGATTAATGGTTCAAAATAATTCTTCTTAAATCTTGGTTCCTCCTGGTTTGATAATAATCATAAAGATATTGCAATATATCCGAACGTGCTAATCTGGATTCACCTGAATAGAAAGTGGGATAGCTTCTTCCTCATAACTCCTCTGAGATTTATTCAACTTCATGGTTATTGTCCACTGATTAATGGATCCAAATGAAGCTTCTTACTTCTTGGTTCCTCCTGGTTTGATTAGAATCATGAAGATATCACCATATGTCCAAACAGGCTAATTTTTAATAGAAAGTGGGATAGCTTCTTCCTCATAACTCCTATGAGATTTATTCAACTTCCTGGTCACTGTTCACTGACTAATGGTTCAAAATCATGCTTCTTACATCTTGGTTCCTCCTGGTTTGATTAGAATCATGAAGATATTGCCATATGTCCGCACATGCTAATCTTTAATATAAAGTGGGAAAGCTTCTTCCTTATAACTACTATGTGATTTATTCAACTTCCTGGTCACTTTTCACTGACTAATGGTTCAAAATCAAGCTTCTTAGATCTTGGTTCGTCTTGGTTTGATAATAATCATAAAGATATAGCAATATGTTCGAATAGGCTAATCTGGATTCAACTGAATAGAAAGTGGGATAGCTTCTTCCTCATAACTCCTCTGAGATTTATTCAACTTCATGGTTATTGTCCACTGATTAATGGTTCCAACTCATGATTCTTACATCTTGGTTGCTCCTGGTTTGATTAGTATCATTAAGATATTGCCATATGTCCGCACCTGCTAATCTTTAATATAAAGTGGGAAAGCTTCTTCCTCATAACTCCTCTGAGTTTATTTAACTTCATGGTTATTGCCCACGGATTAATGGTTCCAACTCATTCTTATTACACCTTGGTTCCTCCTGGTTTGATTAGAATCATGAAGATAT
>CAJHQP010002852.1:0-77090 GCA_905132765.1 Moricandia arvensis | reverse complement strand
TTAGATTACTTTTGTATTTGACTAGGGATTAATCCGCGCTACGCGCGGAACTTCATTGATTTTTAAATGTTAATTATATAACTATTTTTTGAATAATGTATTTTGAATTTTATTTTTTATATTTAAATTATTGTATTGTAATGTTTATGTGAATATTTTTTGTGATGTTTGAATTTGTGTTGTTCGTATACTTAACCTAGATGATATTGATGTTTAATAATTTATTACTTTCTAAAAATAGAAAATAATGATACATCAAAACGTATCTAATACTTGTTAAATGATAGTATAATGTACATTACAATAATTATATGTAAATAATCATTTGTTGTTTTTATTTAAAAAATCTTAAATTATTTTTATTTAACAAAATTATTCATATATAATATAATAGCTTAAGTCTGTTAAAAACTAATTTAAGATATTATATATCGAATAACTGAATAAAAATATGAATTTATTATCTTGAAAATTAAATATTTATATTTTTGTCTTCATGTTATATTCACCAACTCCATCACTGATATTTATAACTCACTATTTTTTATTTAACAACTTTAGTTTTAAATAATAAACAAATTTAATAAATTAAACTATAATGTTCTTTAATTGAAAAATCTCTAAGAATTATTTTTACAATAATATTACTATTAGTCAATTCAAGTTATTTTAAGCATAACATATGTTAAACAAACTTAAATTATATTTACAATAGGGTTATCCTAAACCGTCTAATAAACCAAGAACAATATTAAACCAACATGAACCAATACCTAATGTGACGGGAAATGAAGTGTTTTGGAATAAACGATTGAATGGTTGTTGATTGTAATGGTTTGATCATACAAGAGTTAATATGAATATTAACAATAAAATTATGGATTAAATTAATTTAAATTTGTAAGAATACCTTTGAGTCTATGAAGAGCAATTCAACTCTCATGAGTACGTTTGCCTTTTGGAAGTTGTAGGCTTCCTAGCAATGAATCAACCTAACAAAAAGTTCATTGTTCCAAAAATCTCTTTGAAGGTCATCAAAGGGCAACAGTTGATGGTGGAGTCTTTTTTTTTTGCTAGAGTTCTTAATTTTCTTTGATAGGTGTGAGGTTGATGTTGATGGAATAATGTGTTTTATAGGGACTTATTTGATGTAAAATTATACATTTTTTATTTAATGTGGTATTTCCAATTTTATATCATTTATTACTTATTTAATTATTTTAACATTTTAATATAAATATTTAATCTATTATTTCTAATTTTAAATTTTTACATATATTGTGTATTTTCATTTTTAGACTTTCTTATATAAAATGGCGTATTTCCATTTCTTATACTTTCTATTTACTTAATATCTATATTTTATATTTAAGATAGATGTTTAAATCTTAATCTAATTTTTCCATTTTAAAAAATAAGTGTTTAATTATTAGTACAATTTGCGTATATATATATATATATATATATTTATTTATTTATTTATTTACATTTTAAAATTTATATTAATGTTTAATATAATATTTCATTTTTAAAATTTTTATTTACTTATTATTTATTTTTCCTTATATTGTGTATTTCCATTTTTTCTACTTTCTATTTACTTAATATCTATATTTTACATTTTAACTTTTAAGATAGATGTTTAAATCTTAATGCAATTTCTCCATTTTTATTGCGTATTTTCTTTTTTTTATACTTTCTATTTACTTAATATCAATATTTTACATTTTAAGATAGATTTTTAAATCTTAATGTACTTTTTCCATTTTTTAAAATGTGTATTTACTCTTATTATATATTTGCTTAATATCTATATTTTACATTTTAAGATAGATGTTTAATGCTTCATGTACTTTTCCATTTTTTTAAAAACAATTGTATATTTACTTATTATTATATATATTTCGCGTATTATATATTTACATTATTTAATTATTATTTATTTTCCTTATATTATGTATTTATAATTCTTATACTTTCTATTTACTTAATATCTATATTTTACATTTTAATAGATATTTAATATTTAATGTACTCGATATCTATATTTTACATTATAAGATAGATGTTTAATATTTAATATACTCTTTCAATTTTTATAAAAAAATATGTATTTATATATAGAATTCGTTTATTATATATTTTTATTATTTATTTTTTCGTATATTGAGTATTTCTCTTACTTTTACTTTCTATTTATTTAATATATATATTTTACATTTTAAGATATATGTACATTTTAAGATATATGTTTATATCTTAATGTATTTTTCTCACTTTTTCAAATTGTGTATATCCATTTCTTTTACTTTCTATATATGTAATATCTATATTTTACATTCTAAGATAGATCTTTAAATTTTAATATATTTTTCACTTTTATTAAATTGTGTATTTACTTATAATATATATATTTACTTAATATCTATATTTTATATTTTAAGATAGATGTTTAATGTTTAATGTATTCTTTTTATTTTAAAAATATGTATTTACTTATTATTATATGCATAATTCGTATATTATATATTTACATTATTTATCTATTATTTTTTTATATTTTGTAAAATTATAATGTTTAATGTAGTATTTCCATTTTTTATGTTGTATGTTTACTTATTATTTATTATTTTCGAAATTATATATAATTTTTTTTGCTTTTTTTTATAAAATGGTAATGTTACATTATGGAGATAAGCCGTTTTTTTTAGTAAAAAAATGATAATCTTACATATGTTTAATGTAGTTTTTCTATTTTTTATTTTGTATGTTTAAAATATAAAACTATATTTTATGCCACGTGGCTTGTTTTGAAAGAGAATTCCAATGCTGATGTGGACGCTCTATGGAGCTTCAAAGGTCTGTTTTATTAGGATAGATTCAAATTTGAGTTTATTTTTAAGTTTTGATTATTTTTGACAATTCTTCCTAGGAAATAATGGTTTTAGTCTTATATAATTTAAAAACATTTAAAAGACTATCTGATGAGATGAGATTTGAGTATACGGATAGGATAAGTAGCGGAGGAGGAGGATTTAGGGAAACAGAAGGAGAATGCTGGTTCTTCGCGCTCCGACCGGACCTGTCTCCGCCGTCAGATTCATCACCAAATCCAACCCTCGTATTCCTTCTTCGGATCCATGGCTCGGACTCGTTCCCTCCGCGAACACTCGCCGTCGGCCACGCGTAGTCCTCACTCTCTCTAACTCTGACTCAAACGGAAGCGTCAAATCCGCCACACCTTCCCAAGTCCCATCTACAGGAGACGACACAGTCTTCGTCGGTCAAGAGAATGTTCCTCTCGAAGGCGTTATTCAATTCGATAAACCAAAATCAAATGCTTCAATCAAGAAATGGAGGTAACGTTTTTTTTTTTTTTTTTGCTTTTTGGTTTCTTTAATCTCAATTGTTGATTATATATTCTACTTGGCTTTCGTCAGCCGTGTGGCGTTACTTGCTGGTGGGGATGTTCTAGCTTTTCTTATCTTCTCTGCAATTGGAAGATTCAGCCATGGGTTCCCCGTGTTTAGCTTTGACACTCTTCACACAGCTGACCCTTTCATTGCTGGTAACCTTCTTTCCACACAGTTTGAGAAGCTTTGGTTGAAATGGAATCACAATATTGTGTTGGGCAGGATGGTTCCTGAGTGCTTATTTCTTGGGAGGATATGGGGAGGAAGGGAGAGGCATGAAGGGTCAGTCTAAAGCTGTGCTAGCAGCAACTAAATCTTGGGCTCTCGGTGTTCCGGTAAACTACTTTTATGCAAAGTGAAAACGAGCAATCTAGTCATCTCTTTTGAGCTATGTTCGGTTGAAAATAAAGCTTTTTTAAGTTTTGTTATGTATTATTCTTCTGAAGTAGATTTGTTTTATGTCAACTGATACAGCTTTGGGATGTTATCTCTTAACTACCTGTTCATGTGTCTGCTAAACAGTTTTGGCATTAACCAATTTGAATCTTTTGTGTATTTGTTTCAAGCATTAGGTTTGCTATTTGTATCTATGTCTGGTTATAAAATTTTGTAATGATGATATTATGTGTCTATGGTTTGTTAAATTTTTGAACGATGCTCTGTGATTTGGTAGATGATTTGTCTATTTCTTGATCAGATTCAGGTCCATTGTTGTGTAGATTTCTTTTTTGTTTTTGTGTCAACTGGCATGTAGTTTTAGGATGTTAGTGTCTCTGTTAACTTTATGTTTCGCTAAACAGTTTACGCTTCTTCGTTTCATTGCAGCTTGGGGTGATCATAAGGTCAACCTCGTCAGGCCACATCCCGTCTTATAGCTTTATCTTGGTGACAATGGGAAGTACTGCTGTTTTACTTATTGGGTGGAGAGCGTTATTATTCAGTGTGCTTCCTTCCGAGTCAAAGAAGAAAGATGATACATATCGAAAAGGCAGCGCTTTCGAACTATTTGAGGTATAATAATAAATGCATTTTCTAATTCTGAAAAGTTATCATCCTGTAATTTTAGTTTTTAGATGTTGCAGTTTGCCTTTTTTTTTGTCCATCGTCTGTATATGATAGCTTCACTATCTGTTCAAGGGTGGTATTGAACTTCATGTATGTTGTTGCAGTTGCTTACTTCATTAATAAGACGGTGGTGATGGAGCTTCACATCAATGAACGGGCGGATGGAAGTTGATATCTCATATGCATATATCTCATCCTGTCAGCAGAGGATAGATTTGAAAAGTTCCAGGACCAACTGTAATATTTATATATAGTTGCAGGGAGGGATGATTACTTCAGATCGCTTGTCCCAAACCTTTCATATAATGTATGAATACTCGAAAACAGTTACTTGAGCAAACCAAAATGTCAAACATTGCCAAGTGATGGAATCGATTAGTAAGTATACAACTATTGAGATAATGTGCGACAAAATAAATATGGAATATGTAAAATTTACAAGATTAAAATTACTACCAGCAAAAATTACTACCAGCAAAATTCATTGAAAGAAAAATGGTTCTGGATATGAGCTGAAACATCTCCTCTATTACTTCCACAAATGTGATAAGCCAAATCTTCTATGGGTTCTCACAATCGTCTATGCCCTTATTTCATTAAGTCATTGTGAAATGATGAAAATACCCTTTTGTTTTGTTGATTGAAAAATAATAATTAAAATTTCAAATTTTGATTAGATTAGGTAGAGGTTGGTTTGGTTAGAGGAAACGAGTTGATAGTTTTTGTTTCAGTTTACGGTTTGTGATTCAATTTGAATAAAAAAACAAAATTCAAAACTAAAAGAAATAAAAAAAGTTCTCCACCTTGTAGCTCGACGAGCTCGTTTCCTTCTCCTCTCATCTACTCTGTTGTCTACGTCGATAGCCTCTCCAGCGACGATGTCGATAGCCTCTCCTGCGACGCTCTCAGACCTTAACATTTTCACTGGCGAGCATTCCGTCGGGGCATGTCGTAATGTAGGTTAGTTTTCTCTCCTCCGCGAGCTGCAATAGATAGAAATCAGATTTATGGTTTGTAACTGGATGTGTTGAAACGCCATGAATTCTGGGTTGATTTGTATATGAAATTGTTAAACAATGCAAGCATGTGATTGAATTTAGGGCAAATCTCTCAAATAACACCTTTTGAAGTTTTTGTCACAAAAATACACTTCAAAAACAAAAATGACCAAACTAGACCTTTTTATTTTTTAAAAATTAATATTTTTTATTTAATTTTTCAATTTTAAACCTCACCCCCAAAACCCCACCCCATAACTCTAAACCCTAAGTCTAGATTAGTTAACCCAAGGGGTATAAACATATATTTACCCCTAAAATCCCACCCCAAAAAGGTTATTTTTGTCATTTTTTTCCTTAAAGTTTATTTTTGTGACAAAAAATTTTTTAGGTCTATCTTAGGGTATTTCTCTTGAATTTATGGGGTTAAATTGTCTCAATTGTGAGTAGCTTCGCACAGAGATCTCAATCGTATATTTGAGTTCTTGTTTAAGCATAACTAGGTATAACTAGTAAAACTGATAATTATAGTATACTAGGTAAAACGTGGTAAATCTGTAGATAACTCGGTAGAACTCCGAACAACTGGCATAACTAGAACTTTATTGTGTTGTTTTTGCAGGATACAATGACGAAATACGTGAGCGTACATTTCAAATTCAAAGGTGATATGTATAGTGTGACCTTGAAGACAACAGTGGAGGATATATGTTTGGCAATGTTAGAAGAAATGTTGTATAATAAGCTTGCGTTGGATGAAAGAAAGGTAAAATTGGCATTGAGATACATGCTGATGGTGGTTGGATGTAAGAAACATATAACTATTAGTGATGACGAGGATCTGTTTCTGTAATAATTTTCATGGATAAAGAGAACCGTAGATGTCTTTTGTTAGTGGAGGAGACGAGTATATCAGATCAATTATAGAAGCTATCGAGAGTGAGCATAAGTTCGTTAGGTATGAACTACAAAGTGTTGCAGGGAAATGATGATGAAACTGGACCTAATTCCATAACTCTATACGTAGAAGACGGGTAAGCAAATCAATAGAAGAAGCCGATAGAGGCCGAAAATGATGATGATAAAACAAGAGATGATTGTATGGATACATACACTGCAGCTGAGACGAACACCACATCTGAGACGGATATTGGTGCGAATATCGAACCGATTTAGCAGATAAGTATGTTGAGCAGCCACCTATAGAAAAATCTAGTCAGGTTATAGAGGATTTGGAAAACGGTTTGGGTCTGAGTAAGCTTCAGGAATTTCATAGTAAGAAAGCAATTCAAGAGCAGGTGGATAGAGCACATTTGACATGTCGTTCGACTTGCAACAGTCCGGATACTGTTGGCAATGTGTGCAACATTCGACTTACATATAGAGCAGCTAGATGTAAAGACAACTTTTCTTCATGGAGATCCTGAGGAAGAAATTTATATGCTCCAACCAAAAGGTTTAAAGAAAAAAGGAAAAGGAGAACTTGGTTTGCAGGTTGAAAAAATCTATGTACGATCTAAAGCAGGTGCCAAGATGTTGGTACAAGAGATTTGATTCCTTCATTATAAGTCTTGAGTACATCAGACTTCATGAAGACCCTTGTGCATATTTCAAGAGGTTTAGTTAAAGAGATTTCGTTACTCTGTTGTTGTATGTAGACGACATGTTGATAACATGCCCCAACAATAATTGTATCAATTAATTGAAGGCACAATTGGCTAGAGAGTTTGAGATGAAGGACTTGGGACCATAAACAAGATTTTAGGAATGCATTGACCGAGACATAAAAATTAAGAAGATTTGGATGTCACAGAAAAAATTATTTGAAGGAAGTTTCATTTGATTGTTAAAGCACATTTCATTTGATGGTCAGTGGTGAGCATGGATGTGCTGACATGGACGGTGAAGTTAGGCGACCGAAATTTTATACAATGGTTTTGTCAAAGATTGTGGCTCACCACCTCTTAACTCTCTTCTATAAATAGCAAGCTTAGGTGAAGCCATTTGCTCATCCCAAAATCACAAAGAAAAAAAGTGAAGAAGAAGAAGAACATGAGTGAGAGAGAGAGGAAGAAAAAAGTGTTTTTTTGTTAAGACAATTTCTTACGGGTGTTCAGGATCGGGTAGAGAGTAAATTATTTAGAGAGTTTGGTTATTTTCTCCTATTATAATGAGAGAGTTATTAATCGTTTTCTTCGTTATAATTCAAAATTGTAACTCCTATTATTTTCTTAAAAATAAATTATTCTACTTTGTCAGTGATTTTTACTCTTTAAGGTTTTCCATGTTAAATTTTGTGTTTCATTTATTGCACTATTTCTCGAATTATTAGTTGCGACCCTCCTTTATTCGGTCCAATTTTTACAACATTTTTGAGATGGTAGTTAGGAAAGCTATTTCTCTTAGAAAACCCATATATATATATTGGAACAAAATTATATAAAGTTTGAAAAATCGCTGTTTTTGGGTCGTAATTATTTGAGATCTACGCGAATTTACTAGTCTTGAAGAAACGATGAGCGACGGCGATGAAGCTGCTAGACACCGTAACACGGCGGTGACCGAGTACCGGAAAAAGCTCCTAACTCATAAGGAGCTTGAATCTCGTGTCCGTACAGGTTTGCTCCTACTATCTGAAACTGAATCTAGGGTTTTAGAGTTTCGAATTTGACTAATATGATTATAAAGTCTGGGTCTTGTGCCTATGCAGCTAGGGAGAATCTAAGAGCATCTAAAAAGGAATTCAATAAAACTAAGGATGACTTGAAGTCTCTTCAAAGCGTTGGCCAGATTATCAGAGAAGTGTTACGTCCTCTAGATAACGAAAGATGTAATTTTTCTATCTCTTTGTACTACACTTTGTGTTATATCTTCTAAAGGTTGAACTTTTCTTCTTGTATGTACTTATAGCGATTGTTAAAGCAAGCAGCGGCTCTCGTTATGTCGTGGGTTATCGTAGCAAGGTTGACAAGGAAAAGCTGATCGGGAACTCGAGTTGTCCTCGATATGACTACACTCACAATCATGCGAGCTCTTCCCCGTGAAGTACGCTTTATTCTCTTCTTAGTGTTGTGTTTGTGTTTCCTTTAATTCGGTATCTTCTTTGATGTTAGGTCGATCCTGTTGTTTGTAACATGTTGCATGAGGATCCAGGTAACATTAGTTACTCGGCAGTGGGTGGTTTAGGTGATCAGATTAGAGAACTCAGGGAATCTATTGAGCTGCCTCTCATGAATCCTGAACTTTTCCTCAGAGTAGGGATTATACCTCCTAAGGTACTTATTCTCTCTCTCTCTATTCTTTTCTTTTGTTGTTGACAGATCCTTCACTTTTTTATGTTTTCCTTTTAGTTTCGCTAATGCTAGTATTCCACCGCTCGTTCCAGGGTGTCCTTCTCTATGGACCTCCGGGTACTGGAAAAACTCTACTAGCTAGGGCTATTGCCAGCAACATCGACACCAACTTCTTGAAAGTTTTATTCTTTTTGTATGTGGCTTGGTGTTGTATATCATGCCTCGTTTTTGCTTAATTAGCTCTCTCTTTTTATGTCTTTATGTTTAGGTTATATCAAGTGTAATCATAGACAAATACATTGGAGAAAGTGCTAGGTTAATTCGAGAAATGTTCAACTATGCTCGTGAACACCAGGTCGGACTAGACTTTGACTAGTTCATAGTTTCTTTTTCCGCTGTTCGTATATTTTAATAGGCATTCATGACTTACCTAACTCTCCTCTTGTAGCTAGCCTTGTATCATTTTCATGTATGAAATCAATGCTATTGGTGGGCGACATTTTAGTGAAGGGACTAGTGCCGATCGTGAAATTCAAAGAACACTTATGGAATTGCTCAAACAGCTTGATGGGTTTGACCAACTCGGAAAGGTACTAAATACTAGGTTAACTGTTGCATAAGACTTGAGGTGGAAACTTGTTGGGTGTTGCTTTCTAACCTTTGTTTCACCAAAAGTTATTGAAGTATGGAATTCACCACAGGCGTGTTCTTAAACTTTCATCAGATCGATTTGTCCTCTTTATAGAATGGGAATATCTTATGATACTTAGGATAATAATATAACAGGTGAAAATGATAATGGCCACCAACAGACCGGATGTTCTTGATACAGCACTTCTCCGTCCAGGTAGGTTAGATAGAAAGATTGAGATCATGTTGCCAAATGAGCAATCAAGAATGGAAATCCTCAAGATCCACGCATCTGGTATTTCCAAGCATGGGGAAATAGACTATGAGGCTATCGTGAAACTTGGAGAGGTTTTGATACTTTTTGTCACATTCTCACTGCATAGTAGTTTTGCTTTTCTTTTCTTTTTGCTATAGATAATAGATCAGACTGATTGTTTCTCTAAATCAAAATTCATAGGGTTTCATTGGTGCCGATATGCGTAACATATGTACTGAAGCTGGAATGTTTGCAATCAGAGAAGAGAGGAACTATGTAATCCACGAGGATTTCATGAAAGTAGAATCGCAAGATATACTCTCTATTTTCGCACATCTTTTTCCCCCAATTTGTCTGCTTATTAAGTACTTGGTTGTACAGGCTGTGAGAAAGCTGAGCGAGGCCAAAAAACTTGAGTCCAACTCTCACTATAACGCAGATTTTGGGAAAGAGTAAGAATAGAATAAGCGCTTGAAAGGAAAAGGGTCTAAAGAGGTTGTGAGAAACTCTGTTTGTTTCCATTGAGGCACATAGCTCATGATTTTCAGTTTTTCTATGTTTTGATTCGAGATACTATTAGTGACAATGATTCTTGTTTTAGAAATGAGGAAAGCTCTTATGTTTATGCGTCCTACATATACATACATATGTTCAGTGCGTGCCACTGACCTAAAGCTGGAGAAGTTAGGATTGTAGGCGCCAATTTATATTTAACAATTTAAAGATACCAAAATTGTAAAAATTTGTTTATAGTCTAGTGGTTTATAGTCTAGTGGTTGGGTGGTCACTGGTGCTGAGTTTGATTCATACAGGTTGATAAGTTAACTTTGTTGTAGGCAGCTACATGTATTGGGCCGAGCATGTCTATGTTCCAAATCTCAAAGTTAAGCGCCTCACAGAATTCTTGAAGCTTGTGTCTATAATTGTCTAGCTTTGGAACATTAGCATTGTACTCTCACTTTTTCTACCAAACGTAATTTTCACCAAATGATAATAATCTATTAGCATTGTGCATTCTCATAAAGGTATACATAAGGGTGATTTCAATGAACACTGATTCTGATGAGTCTTGAAAGTCCTTTTGTACAAATAAGATAAAGTCTTCACCTAAGTGAAAGTTGGAAACTAAGGTTGTAGGCACAAATATATATTTAACAATTTAAGGGCACCAAAATTGTAAAAAATATGCTTATAGTTTAGTGGTTGGGTACTGGTGCCAAGTTTGATTCATAAAGGGCGACAAATTAATTTTTGCTTTAGGCATCTACATGTACTCGGCTGAGCCTGCATATATGACAAATCTCAAAGTGAAGCGCCTCAAAAAAAATTTGAAGCCTGTGTTTGTAATTGTCTCAGCCTTGGAGCACTAGCGTTGTACTTTCTCACATTTTTTACCAAATGTAAGATTTTCACCAGATGATAATAATCTATTAGCATTGTGCTTTCTCATAGAGATATACGTCAAGGTGATCTATTCACCTCATCTTTATCTTATTTGTACAAAAGGACTTTCAAGACTCATCAAAACCAGTGTTCAAAGAAATCACCTTCACAGATATAGAGCTTCAAGGTATGGTCATCCTACATTTCACTCACTTTTTTGCATACGACTCATTGGTGCTCTGTAAAGTCATTGAAAAAGAAATTCAGAGAAATACTATATGAATACCACATAAGTAAATTACACCAAATTAGCTATTAAATTCGCTAGAGGTACACCTTCAAACCTCTAAAAAAGATTAAAAGTATGCTAGAAATATCTAAGATTGGAGAATTTGGCAAGTATCTAGGTTTGCTAGAATTTGGTAAGTACCAAAGAATAAAGAATAAAATTGATAGCTGGTATAATAGATTATTATCCCAAGCCTGAAAAGAAATATTGATAAAGTGATTATACCTTTGGCAACTTACATGATTTATTTTATTTTAAACTGCCAAAAGGCATGATTAGAGAAATAAATGCTGCAAGAAGGCAGTTCTGGTGGTCTGCATCAAAAGATAAACATAAAATATCTTAGGTATTTTGGGATAAAATATGGCAGAAAATGAAAATGGTATATGATTCATAATTATGAAAGCGTTCAACTTAGCTCTTCTGGATTACAACATGGAGCATTGTTGCTTATATTTGGCCATATGGTTGAGAATCTTACTTAAATCACCTTTGACCAGTTGCACCTCATCGAATTCTTCAACCTCCGGCTTCTATGTATTTGGAACGGGGATTGATAAAACAATAACAATATACTATATAAATAGTATGATGCATAAATTGTGTTGTTTTTAATATGTTTACAAAGTAATTGATAGAGACGTAAATAATTTTTATATATATAATAATCACAAAATTAATATATGATATATATTTTATTTATTTCTAAATATTATAGATAATTATTTTATATTATACAAAATTAATATAAGTATTTTATAATATGTATGTATTAATTTGTATTTTTGAAAAATGAAATATTCATTTTATAAAGTGAAAATATTTTAATTTTATTTTCAAATATATAAATTTAATTTCTTATTATAACAAAAAAATTATAATATAATTAAATAAAATAAATTAATCATATATAATTTTCAGTTTTTGTATATTATAAAAGATTCATATGGAAACATTAAGAAAGGAGCATTTGAAAAACATTAACATATTATAAATACTTTTTAAATGTTTTTTATGTAGTTGTTGATAAAGGAGTATAATGATTTTGCAAATGTCTTATTAATAAAGATCTCACTTAAGTCATCAATAGACATCATTTTTGTTCACGTTATACTTTAGAACCAATCAAATAATAATATTTTACCTAAGCACATTCTTAATTAATACTATAATTTTATGTGTTTCAAGTATTTTCTAGTTTTGTAAGTTTTGGATATACTTTTGCATTTTGGTATGCTTTGTATGTTTGGGATAATAAATACTACACATAAACAATAAAAAAGGATTTTGTATTTAACCGTTTGAAAATAAAACCCAAATTAACATGGTTCCTGAATGGGTGCAAATTTATTTTGTCCAAAAACATGAAATGATTCCTAATTATTCCAAAACCGACTTGAATACATGGAACTAATTAAATATAATTGATAAAATTAATTAAATAATATCCTAATTGAATTAGTATAAATATGGTTCAAGTTGAAAACAAATATAATCTGATAATATATATAAGGCAAATCTCTCAAATAACACTTTTTGAAGTTTTTGTCACAAAAATAAACTTCAAAAATAAAAATGACCAAACTAGACCTTTTTATTTTTTAAAAATTAATATTTTTTATTTAATTTTTCAATTTTAAACCTCATCCCTAAAACCCCACCTCATAACTCTAAACCCTAAGTCTAGATTAGTTAACCCAAAGAGTATAAACGTATATTTACCCCCAAAATCCCACTCCAAAAAGATTATTTTTGTCATTTTTTCTTTTAAAGTTTATTTTTGTGACAAAAACTTTTTTAGGTCTATCTCGTATATATAAGATGAATAACCGAATCAGTTTGAAATTTTAATATCATAAACTACATGTTTAGATAAAATAATATCATAATTTTTTTTTTTTTTGTCAACCGTGTTTTATAAGCCTTATAGGCTGAAACAGAGTACAATAAAAAACCCCAAATACATGACCGACTAAAAAAATACAGCTCAGGTTTACACGTGTCAGTCATTTCTGTAATCTCTGCGACGTGGCTTTTGGCGTTGACACGAAGCTTGCTTCACCGCCGATGAGGGTGATGTTCGTCGACGATTTGCTTCTCCCCTCGAACCACCGCTGGCTTGGGTTTGCTTCTTCTTGTACTCCATGAAATCCTTTCACATAAGCCGTATCCTTTTGGAACAGAGAAGCCTTATTCACCGTAATTATATCGGAGAAACTTAAGTTAGATCCAAGTTTGATCCTTGGCCGGACCGTTAAGTAAACGCCGACTCTTCTGAACCTAGCTTCAAATCAACTTAAGAGACCATCAACCGCAATCATCCTTCAATTTAGAGATGCTTTACCTCACCGCTAACTACCGGCTATAACCAGTAAAGACTGATTCTCGTCAAAGAAGATTAACGTGACCGACGAAAAGGTTTCTGCTCATGCGTTTACGGGACTGAAATAAAGAACAAAGGTGAAAGGCATAAGATCTGACTTTATTTGATTCAAACCAAACCAAAGACAAGAACAAAAGCTTGAAGATCAACTTTAGTTTGATTTGAAAACACAACAAAATTCGGCTAACCGAAGATAAGATCTGCAACCGGAAAAACAAAATCGATCATCGATCGAAACTATATCACATCAGAAAAGTCAGCTCAATCTCCCCTCCTCTGAAGGATTTTGTATTGGTAAGAGGAGTAGAGAGGTTTATCTCTCTCTAAAAAGAGAGAGAAGCCGACTTTTTATTTTTATATATCATAATTTATTTTAAAATATTATATTTATTTATCCTAGATATAAATTTCGAAATAATATATAACTATAGTAAAATAAAAATAAAAAATAGTAAAATAAAAATAAAAATTATGATTTTTTTATTTCATGAATATGTTTATTCGACCACGAAAATGTGTTTTAATTTATATTTAATATACTAAGTGTTTTCTGCATCAAGTGTATCAGTAAATTTTTAAAATTGAAATTATATTTTAAAATATTTTTTTAATATTTTAGATTTATTATTTTTATACTTATTTTATCATAAATATGATTTAACTAAACATAAAATGAAAATTAAATTTATTTTAATTTATATTTTCATTTATTTATTTTCATAAGATAAATTAAATCAATTTGTACATTTTAAAAAATTAAAAAA
Organism: Moricandia arvensis; assembly: GCA_905132765.1. Taxonomy (NCBI): domain Eukaryota; kingdom Viridiplantae; phylum Streptophyta; class Magnoliopsida; order Brassicales; family Brassicaceae; genus Moricandia; species Moricandia arvensis. Next base: position 62,616 of record CAJHQP010002852.1, on the reverse strand, counting down.
TCGTATAAGTATCAGAAAGAAAAAGAAAAAAAAATTTGATGACAAAAGAAAATATCAAAAAATAAACTATTTTTTTAAGAAAAGATTGTATATATCAAAAGAAAACAAAAAGCATTACACTTAAAATTTTATAATTTTACCTTTTTAAAAATTTTGTGAAAAGAACCCTAAAAAAGAAAATGACTGAATAGTCTTTTATTTTAAAATCTTTAATATCTATTATTAATTTTTTTAAAAAATTTAGATACAGCTTCAAAACTAAATTCATACCTCTAAGCTCTAAGTATAAGTTAGAAGAACTCTAAACTATGTAACGCTAGAGTTATAAATGTATGGTTACAATTTTTAATAAAACTTCTTTTAGTCATTTTTTTAATACTATTTTTGTGACAAAATTTTTTTTAGGATTATCTTAAAATATTTCTCTTTTAAAAGATAATGTATAACAGTTTAAAAAAAAATTAGTAATAAAATTTTTATAATTGTAAATAGATTTAAATAATATTTTAAAATTTGTAAAATATTTTATATTATATTACTTATTGTTATATTTAGATAAATTTATTTCAGTGATGATATATAAATTATAATATTTTCTGGAAAATGTTTACCAAATATAAAATTAATATAAAATATAATTATTTAAATCACATTTAACTTTAAATTATGTATATCATTTCTAATAACCCTAGAGAGGAAATGGGTAAAATTATTTAGTAAATAATGTCTAGCCTACTTGGGGAAATATATATAATAATATAAGAAAGCGGTGAAGAGTAAAGGAGCCCAGACACAGAAGACACTTTGGTTCTCGCTCTTTCTCCGTCTCTCCGCCATGACCAGCTCTTCCGCTCCTTCACGCAAGGTATCTCTCTCTCTCTCTCTCTCTCTCTCTCTAGCATGTCTTTGATTTCTCCACGACTTTGTATCTCTCTCATATATATTGATGAAATCTCAAACTGAGTGGTTGTGAAATGATATGCGTAGGCATTAAGCAAGATCGCGTGCAATAGGTTGCAGAAAGAGCTTACGGAGTGGCAAGTAAATCCCCCAACTGGATTTAGGCACAAAGTTAATGATAATCTTCAAAAGTAAGCCAGCCCCTTTATCTCTCTCTCTTTGAATTATTCTTCTCAAATTTTGATCTGATCTTAAAAGATGGACAATCGATGTAACGGGAGCTCCGGGGACGCTCTACGCGAACGAGACTTACCAGCTTCAGGTTGAATTTCCCGTTAATTACCCTATGGAAGCGCCTCAGGCAAGCCTTCTCCATCTTCTTTAGGTTCTTTTTTTTGTCTGAATGGAAGATTAGTGGTCCTAGTGGAAGATCATGCTCGTGTCTTTCTCTTCAATTCTCTTTTGTTGGCTAATACACATCTCACTGATGAAAGACTGAAACTTTTTTGTTATGGATGCGACAGATTCTCAAACTAAAGTGTTTTCTTGATGGAACTAGTGTTAAGTTTTTTTGTTATAGCTTTAATGTCTGTTTGTTTTGTTGATGTGGAGGAGCAGCAAGTATGTCTTAAACGTTGCTATGTTGTTGAGCAGGTCGTTTTTGTTCCTCCGGGACCCTTACATCCACATATTTACAGCAATGGCCATATTTGTTTAGGTATTTGCTCCATCTATTTTGCCTTATCGTCGTTTATTGTCTGCGTATATGCTTCTATATTGTTTTGATTTACATCAAGGTTTCGTTTCTTGCTTCCAGAGATGCAATAACGCTTTAACTTTCTACTTAACTTTTATAAGAAATGATGTACAATACTAGAATACGTAAAAGATATGTTTGTGATCACTCATTGATTAGTATTATCACCAGACACCAAGGTTGTTGGACTTAGAGATTCTTTTGTTTTACCTTCTGTATGATCCAAGAATGTTTCTGACTGTAAACCTTGCGTATGATTGCATTTCTCAGTCTGTCTAATACTCAGTGTTTATGATAGAGTTCCTTAGCTTAGACTTGTAGGAACCCTAATCGCTGTCTGTTTTAGATTGTAGGCGAGACTCATATGCAAAATCATAATCTTTAGAAGAGACTATACTATACTCGGAACCAGTAATATATGTAGCTATTGTTGGATTCTTACACTGTACATGTTACTTGATGATAATTATGTGGAGCTTGAACTCATGTCTCTGCTCTGTTTGGATCTATGTTGGACTGTGATCAAGTCTTCAAAACCCAATCTTTTTAATTATGCAACTTTCTTAGAACCTATGTATCTTGTAAATAAGAAGTGATTCATTTGGTGAATATAAAGCTGTGTTTTGGTTTGTTTGTGGCAGACATTCTATATGACTCGTGGTCACCAGCAATGACTGTGAGTTCAGTCTGCATCAGTATTCTCTCCATGCTATCAAGTTCACCTGCAAAGGTTCCTTCTTTTTGTTTTTATAATTTACACAAGAGTTTGAATAATGAGCTCGACAGAAAAGAAAAAAAAAATGAGGTCACATTAACCAACAAAGTTTATGTGATTGCAGGAACGCCCAGCAGATAATGATCGCTACGTGAAGAACTGTAAGAATGGGAGGTCTCCCAAGGAGACGAGGTGGTGGTTCCATGACGACAAGGTTTGATGCGACTGCTGATGTCTTGAGAGACTCCCTATATTTGTAATATGATTAATGACATATGATGAGGTCTGAATCCTCCTGACACATCCTACATTTTAACTTACTGTCTCAATCTTTGTCACTTTTTTACCTATGGATGTGTCGAAGTCCGAATAGCCAAAAGAGAAGAGAATAACAGTGTGAAAGTCCGAATAGCCAAAAGAGAAGGGAATAACATTGTGAAATACTTACCAAACCGAACGCCTCGGATCGTTTTTTTGAGTTCAGGTCGCCCATATTTGAAAACTTTCGTTTGGATTTAGATTGGTTCTTCTTTATCAGGGTTGGGTCATGTCTATTCTATAATTAAAATACATGCAAAATATCGATAATTTTTTAGTCAGTTTTAGGTCCAAGTTGGATTCAAATATTTATAATCCAAAAAATATACCAAATATCCGAACTCTATTAAATTTAATTCAAATTTATCATATTTATTTAAAATTTTTACAAAAAAAAGAAAAAAAAACTAATAATAATTATATATTTCAAAATTTACATTTAGACCCTTATATAACTTCAAAATATTATAAAAGTAATAATAATATTGTTAACAAAAAGACATTTTAACTAAATTATAAGCTAAATAGAACACAAAAAAATATAGTTTTGGGTATTTACTTTTCAAATCTGGGATAAATCAATTTCTACTGGATCGGATCTATATGGGTTGGTTCTTTTCGGGTACGGGTCTATTCAAATCAATTTTTTTCGATTACGGTTTTTCCGAGTATAAAAATTTTAGACCTAATGAAAATTCTGAAGGGTAAAAACACTTCAAACGGATCAAACAGAAGAGACGCAAATTAAGCAAATCACACATTTATTATAGTTTTGAGTGATAGAAAAGGTCAACTAAAACAAATTATATATTTAAATAATAAAAATTACAATAAATATATCGAAACACATAATATATAAATATAATACATAAATAACAATAAATATTGCACTAAAATAACTATGATTTTAAAATCAAAATCTAAAAGCATTAAAATTTAATAAAATATACATATGGGCAAATCTCTCAAATAATTTTTTTTTTGAAGTTTATGTCAAAAATAGACTTTAAGAAAAAAAATGACCAAAATAAATTTTTTTTTATTTTGAAAATTTTATTTTTATTTTTAATTTTAAACTTCACATCTAAAACTTCACCCCGTAAATGTAGATTAGTTAACTCAAAAGGTATAAATGTATATTTACACATTTTAATAAAGTCTATTTTAATCATTTTCTCTTTGAATGCTATTTTGGAGACTGAAACTTTTTTTAGGTCTATCTTAAAGTATTCCTATATATATATACTAGGGTATGTCCGTGCTACGCGCGGAATTTAAACTATATGTTATTTTCATTTGAACAAAATTGTAAAATCATTGTTTGTAGGCTACTGCTTAGTTTCCTTTTGATTTTACGATATTATTTTATGCGATATTACAAATTTGAACTTTACATTGTAAGAGTTTTGAGTTGGAACATATTTTAGAGTGTGTTCAATAATAAAATGAAGGTCAGCATACTATAATTTTGAAGGAAGATAAGATATGAATTAGGTATATACACAAATGAATATGTATCCTACCATTTTTAATACAACTGAACATTTTTGAAGAGGAGTTGCTATAAGTACGTATATGTATTGCCAACATTATTAGTAAATATATTTATATGATAAAAAAAATAATATTGTTCCTTAACAAAAAAAAATCTTGATATTGTTGCTCTATTTGTGGAACTAAATCTTCAATTTTTTGTAAAACTGTCGCAACTTAACTTTCAAAAGAATTTAGGCTCTGTTCATCTCACGAAAATTATTATCATTTTCAATGATTAAAAGCAATATTAATCTTCAGAAAACATGTAAAACCACTGATGCAACTCCTGTGGCTCGTGACACTGACACCCATAGCCCGTCCCTGGATCATGTACCACTGTTCCCTTCGCGAATAATATTGAGAATCACAGTAGCTATTCTAAACCAAGAGTAAATATCCACCATATTGGCCACAAAATTTAAAAGCAAGTTTGAAAACTTTTATGCCTGCAAATTGCAGAAATTCTCAGCTGCACCACTTGCAAGAGGAAGTGATCTAATTGACATCACAAACAACATTAAACACTAAACAAACCGCAGTCGAGACTAACATAAAAGTAACATTTGCTTGTACCTACCAAAACAAATATTTTTTTTTAATCTGTAACATAAATGCAAAACCAAGAAGAACATAAACTTTTATTTCTAGTGAATGAGAATTACAAAAGAAAAGGCTTTATCAATATCAACGGAAGCTTTTAGAATACTGGGATCAAATCATAAATAGATGGGAAAAAACATAAAAACTGATAGTCTTGTCTTTACAAAAACAACTAATGGGTGGAGACTTAGTTGCAGGACTTGTTGATCCAAGCCTTAAAGCTTTCTTCTATTCTAGCTCCATTAATGGAGATAGATCTTCCAGCACCTTCCTTGACCACCTTATTCTCCTCTGGCTTCTTAAACATTAAAATTGCTTGCACCAAGCGGCCAAATTGCATTCCACGTGCTTAAAGATATGACAACAAAACAATGACCCGGTTTAGTGAACCAATTTGTTTAGAAAAACAGTTCGGATGTCAAAAATTGATTCGGTTTACCTTCCTTTCCAACCAAAACACAACGTTGCGGTTTTCCTTAGCGTGCGTTTGATATTTATCGTTATTGATATAGTGTGTTTTTAACATACTTTGATTGTGATTTATTGATCTTTCTCATGCAATAATAGGGTACTTACAGCTCTATTTGAGGTATTTCAGGTACAAAAGAAGTTGTGGAACTTTGGAGGGAAACATGAAGAAAAAGGAGAAATTTGAATTCTGTCCCGGAGAACAACCCTTGTGATCAAGCAGAGCCTTGATCACCAGCGGAGATATTTTAGGAAACTGTAAATTCTCTCAAGATTTACCCTAATTTTATTTCCCTTTCCTTCCAGCCGTCACAAAAAGCTTTAAAAAGAGGGGCACAACCATATTCACAGGCAGACTCTTTCAGCTCAGATTTATTTGATATTTTTCAGTAAAAACTTGTTTGGAGTCAACACTTTGTAAGGGAGAAAGGAATCTTCACCTTGTTCTCGCGATTAGAGAAGATTTCTTGAACCCTATTCTCAGTTTTTGAATTCGATTTATGGAGTATTATTCAGTATTTCTTACTGTGTTTATTGCCATGATTGCTGAGTAGTCGTTCTTGTTAGTTTAGGGTGGTAGGGTGTTGGATTTATTAAGCTACACACAAATAAGTTGTATGTTCATTGATAGCCTTTATTCTAAACTTAACTTAATGCTAGCTTAAATCTGATCACTTTATGTTAGATCTAGGGTTTCATCTATTCATTAACCGTGTTATAGATTGCCTGAACTGTTTAGAATAAGTATTATATCCCTAATCAGCGAAAGTAGATATTAGGGTGTAATATGAACTGAGTAGGCCTGATCGTTACTGTTCATAGACAGAACTCGGAACAAGCGATATCTTAGTCTCCGGGGCTATTCTCTGAAAGGAACAAGCACCACGACAGTGGGCTGTTCTAGCCATTGATCTATGTTCTAGGCTTGTTCTTAAATCAAACTTCAATAGTTGTGTGGCTTAATGATGTCTAGCACCCGTTTAATCACCCTAGACTAGCTTCCCCCAAATTTAAAACAGCTCAAACCGTACCTTGATCTCTGTTATTTTACCTTGTTCTCTGTTAAATCTGAAGGTTTTAGCTAAGACATTAAAATCTCAAGATATAGTGTAAAATGGTCCTCTGGAATTGAATCTCAAGTATTACAACTACCATTGTTAACTTGACAGTAGCAAGATCCGATTTTTAGTGTATCAAGTTTTGGTGCCGTTGCCGGGGACCAGCTTTTACCTATATTTTCTTGGTTTTATACTTTGTCTAAAACATCTAACTTGCTCTATTTTTTTGTTTCAGGTGATGTTCCAGGTGTATGTCAAGTAGAAATACTCAAAGCAACACCTCAAGTCCATTAATCACCCTCATCAATCAAGAACTTGCAAGATTAGAAAGGAACAATCGAACTCAATCAAGACCTACTCACGCCAACATGGGCGATCACAACAATGAGCATGATCTCACTGCTGCAATGGCTCTGATGCAACAGCAGATGCAACAGGCCTTGCAAGCTCAACAAGCGGCTGCTCAGCAGCAACAACAGGAGCAACCAACTCGGATTGGAGAGAGGAATCTTCCTCGCAACTTTCCAACCACTCCCTCAGCCATTGCTCCTCCACCCTGTGCTCGGCAGGATTTCGAAATCAAGGCCTTCATGATCTCTCTGGTGCAGAGGAAGATGTTCCATGGTCTCCCGGCAGAAATACCAATGGAACACATTGAAGCCTTTGAGGAGATTTGTGCTATGACTCGCTCAAACGGGGTTTCACCTGACTTTGTCAAGTGTATGTTGTTCCCGTTCTCTCTTGCTGACAAGGCGTCAAGGTGGTTGAAATCACTGCCGACTGGCTCTCTCACTACATGGGAGCAGGTTCGAGCCGCCTTCTTGAGTCATTTCTACACCAAGGCAAAAACGGCTGCTCTCAGGAACAAGATCTCCTCTTTCAAGCAGCACACCAATGAACCCTTTAATGAAGCATAAGAGCGGTTCAATGACATACTCAGAGAATGCCCTCATCACAGGTTTGATCAGGACTACATCCTGGGGGTGTTCTACGATGGTGTGTATTGGGAGTTCCGCAATGCCTTGAACTCTGCGAGTAAGGGAGATTTCATGACTCAAACTACTGAAGGAGCGTTTGAGCTGATAGAGAACATGGCTGCTAGCTCAGCCAACAAGAACCCAGAGACTGATCGCTCCAAGAAGGTCAACAGCATTGATGCTCAATGGAAAGATGAACTCACTGCCAAGGTTGATCTGCTCCTCAAGAGCAACAAAGGTCAAGTCTTGTATATGGAGGAAGCTACACCTGAGCAGATAGCTAAGGACCAAGCCGCAAAAGATGGACAGAAAGGAGATGATCACCAGGAAGTGCTCTACATCAACGGTCAAGGGTATGTTCATAACAAGAACTACTACCAAAGCTCAAACAACGGGAAAAACCCCAACCTGTTCTCTTCCAGGAGCAACAACATAGAGAACCCCGGGGATCAAGCCCAGAACAATCAAGCTCAAGGTGCTGCTCAACAAAGAGGGTTCCCACAGAATTTTCAGGGAAAGACCTTTGTTTTTAGTCAGTCCTAGAACCGTTTCCAGAACCAGGATCAACATCAGAACCAACAGAAGCAGCAGAACAATCAGCAAACTGCTCAAGCAGCATCAAGCGGACAGTAGGATGAGCTCAAGGTTTTAGGGAACATGATGCATCAGCTACTCCAGAGTCAACAGATTCAGGTCAAGGCGTTGAACCAGGCTACCACAGAGATCAACAACAGGATGGACAACATGTTCACTGAGTTGAATACTAAGTATGACACTGTGAGCAGCCATATGAGGCAGATCGATGTACAGCTCGCTCAAACAGCTGAGAGTGTCAAGAGGCAGCAAGGGACACTCCCTGGAAAAACAGATAAAAATCTTAGGGTTGAGCATTGTAATGCAACAGAGCAGCTGTTCGCTGAAACTGCTTTGAGCGCAGAAGAGAGAACAACGCACCCTGCTTGCTCCGAAGCGACTGCTCAAAGTGAATATGTTGAGATTTCACCAGCTCGAGTTTATGTTCCTAAGGTTCCCTATCCAATTCCACCTAAACATCTGATGAATCCCATTAGTGCAGAGCAGTTGGTTGGGTTTAGGAAGATGGTGAGAAGGCTTCCTAAAAATATCTCATTTGAACATGCTTGGGAGATTCGTCCATTGCATATGTTCTTCAAAAACTGTAGAGAGGCTAAAGAGGAAATTGAAGCACTCTTTATCAAAATATTGAGGCCAGAACCCAAGGTATTGTCTAAGCTTGATGATCCTGGAAAGTTTGTTTTCCCATGTTCCATCGCAGGAGTTGAATTCAAGGAAGCTCTTTGTGACTCTGGGTCTAGTGTGAATCTTGTGTCAAAGGCGATTATAGACAAGCTGGGTAATGTTGATGTTGAGCCTTCTCAAATGACTCTTGCTTTTGCAAACTCTTCCACAACAATCCCTTATGGTACAATTCGCAACATTCCTGTCAAGGTTGGGGATTGTATTATGCATACTGAATTTCAGGTTATTGAGATGAGCAAGGACTATGAGATGCCTTTGATCCTTGGGAGACCATTTATGGCTACAATGGGAGCTATCATCGATATGCCTAATAAGAAGGTATCATTCTCCAACATCAACAAGAAGGTTTTCTATAAGGCTGTTCCTCCCAGATTCCATACGTTGCACGCCTCTTGCATCTCGTTGGTTAGTGGAGATAAGATGAAGGTTGATCCTAAAAGGGAGCTTAGCAATAAAGGTGAGAGCCGGCTGGTCTTGGATGGAGATCCTCACACTGATACCAAGAAACTCCGTGGGTATGCAAAGGTGAAAGAAAAGGTCCAGAAGAAAAGGATCAAGGGTGACCCTACAATGACCTTGACACCTCGCATGTGTGATGAGAACTCCATTGAGTATGGGGTAAAGTGCAAAGGCTCATCTAAACCATTCTCTAAAGTCAGAGTGATTCTCACACATAAGCTGAAAGAGAAAGGGGAAGCCGCTGTAAAAGGGTTGTTGAGTAGAGTTTTGAAGCTGAATATGTCTGATTGTGGAGCTTGTTTTGGAACAAGCGCTCATGCTTAACCCGACTGAACCCTATCACCAAGTCAAGCTAATGACTTAAACTAAACACTTGGTGGGAGGCAACCCACTAGTAAGTGTGTATATAATTTAGGTTTTCATTGTTTCTGATTTTTGTTTTTGTTTTTATTAGTTTCAGAATTAAACAAGAAAAACACGAGTTACCACATTTGGAGAACAAGGCAACTCGGAGAACAAGGTGACCATGTTCTCTGAGGTTGTTCCCTGCTAGGTAAGTGACTCGAAAAAAAGAAAAAAAGGTGGCCTTCCTTGATTCTATTTCACACCAGAGACGGTGTGAAGTAAGTCTGGGGGAGGCACTTATCGAGTCTGTTGTGATTTATTGAGTCAGTCCAACTTTGTGGGAACTAGGACACTATTTTTAATCACTGTGTGCTTTTAGTTATCTTATCCAGTGACCTTAGCAGTGACGAAAGACCTACACTTGGACCTGAAACACCCTGACATCATCACTTTGTTCTCCAGAAGCCCTCTGCTTGTAATGGTACACCTGTATAACTTAACTCCATCTAACTTGAGCCTAATTTTGACTGAAATGCTTAGAATGATCAGCACTAGAGCAGGGAAACGAGATCACACTCAGGACTCCTTATCCTTTCATCCATCTTGTTGTTCTTGAGTGGCTGACTCATTTTTATCTGGTTCCCACCCTAAAACCCATAACCTTTATTCCACCTTCATGCATTCTGTTATTCTAATTGTCATATGTGTAGAATTGTGCAAAAGGGTCGGAGAGGAAAGGATCAACGCAGCCTTAACTCGTTTTTGCTGCATTGAACCACTGATCAAGGGTGAAGAGAACAAGGCAGAAAGATCAAGGGTGAAGAGAACAAGGCAATCGATGAGAACAAGCTAATCAGAAAGACCATTCGACTGTTCTATGAAGTAAGGAGCAAGGAGAACTAGAAAATCAAAAGAAGGGCATCAGAACCATCAGAGGCACCAAAAATATATGTAAATACCCTCTCTCATCATCATCAGTAAAAAAAAAAAAAAAAAAAAAAAAAAAAAAAACGTTATCTATTCTCATTGATGATTGAGAGAGGAAGAAAAAGTGTCTCTGATTGGGGAAAACATTTCGGTGGGGAACAAGTTTGAGAGATCAAGGTGGGGAGAACAAGCAAAACGAGTTAGGTTGCGGAGATCAATGGATCCATCCTCTCTTACAATTTTGTGTGATCCCCTACATTCTTCTACAGAAAATGGTAACCACTGGAACTTGCAGCCCCACAAACAGAAAAAGCATGTTCATACCTAGCATCGTTTACCTTGTCTAGTGTTGTTATAAGATATGCTCATGCCACTCTTAATTTGAATATAAGGAGTTTTGTTAGAAAGGTGTAACATTGCAGGTTTGACACACAGAGTATGGAGCCGATTTTGAACAGCAGTCAGGGGTGTTCTGGTAAGGGTGTGCGGTCCTAGATGCAGCTTGTATGGTTCAGAGATTTGTGGTTAAAGAATGGTTAATGAGAATAGGAGAGTTCCCACACCTTGAGTCATGTCTAGCCTGTTCTGATGTTTGAATTGTTTGAGGACAAACAAAGATCTAAGTCTGGGGGAATTTGATATAGTGTGTTTTTAACATACTTTGATTGTGATTTATTGATCTTTCTCATGCAATTATAGGGTACTTACAGCTCTATTCGAGGCATTTCAGGTACAAAAGAAGTTGTGGAACTTTGGAGGGAAACATGAAGAAAAAGGAGAAATTTGAATTTTGTCCGGGAGAACAACCAATGTGATCAAGCAGAGCCTTGATCACCCGCGGAGATATTTTAGGAAACTGCAGATTCTCTCAAGATTTACCCTAATTTTATTTCCCCTTCCTTCCAGCCGCCACAAAAAGCTTTAAAAAGAGGGGCACGACCATATTCACAGGCAGACTCTTTCAGCTCAGATTTATTTGATATTTTTCAGTAAAAACTTGTTTGGATTCAACACTTTGTAAGGGAGAAAGGAATCTTCACCTTGTTCTCGCGATTAGAGAAGATTTCTTGAACCCTATTCTCAGTTTTTGAATTCGATTTATGGAGTATTATTCAGTATTTCTTACTGTGTTTATTGCCATGATTGCTGAGTAGTCGTTCTTATTAGTTTAGGGTGGTAGGGTGTTGGATTTATTAATCTACACACAAATAAGTTGTATGTTCATTGATAGCCTTTATTCTAAACTTAACTTAATGCTAGCTTGAATCTGATCACTTTATGATAGATCTAGGGTTTCATCTATTCATTAATCGTGTTATAGATTGCATGAACTGTTTAGAATAAGTATTATATCCCTAATCAGCGAAAGTAGATATTAGGGTGTAATATGAACTGAGTAGGCTTGATCGTTATTGTTCATAGACAGAACTCGGAACAAGCGATATCTTAGTCTCCGGGGCTGTTCTCTGAAAGGAACAAGCACCACGACAGTGGGCTGTTCTAGCCATTGATCTATGTTCTAGGATTGTTCTTAAATCAAACTTGAATAATTGTGTGGCTTAATGATGTCTAGCACCCGTTTAATCACCCTAGACTAGCTTTCCCCCAAATTTAAAACAGCTCAAACCGTACCTTGATCTCTGTTATTTTACCTTGTTCTCTGTTAAATCTGAAGGTTTTAGCTAAGACATTAAAATCTCAAGATATAGTGTAAAATGGTCCTCTGGAATTGAATCTCAAGTATTACAACTACCACTGTTAACTTGACAGTAGTAAGATCCGATTTTTAGTGTATCAGTTATGCTCATATAATCATATAGATATTTAGCCTTATGCTCGATTCAAACATAGCTTTTGTCAGAAACTTATCCATTTACTTACTGTTTTGTGATGGTTTCACTGAATCCTTCAACACCTTCTCTCTGGACTTCCCTCTTCTTCTCAAAGGAATCTCCAGAAGATCCAAAAACAAAGTATATTTACATAAAGACAATGCTCTTCTCCCAAGTACGGCCATACCAGACATCTTGTATTCTCTAAACGTTTGGGCAGCTCTGAAACAGTTGAAGACTCCTTCCCTTTCTTTACAATATCAGCACGGAATAACCACTCCGTTGGGCATGGATGAGATTTGTTTTCTTCAGTAATATCCTGCAGATTGTTTAAAACTATCATACAATAATCTACTTTAAGACAAAAACATTGTTGAAAACTAAAATTGACTTAGGCAAAAATCTTACATATGAGTTTTGACTCAAATGGTATAACATATGAGATTTACCTGTCCCCACTATAGACTCTCATCTCACCAGTATATTGTTTGGAGCACGAACTGTAAAACAAAATAATGTGTGATTAAGAAAAAATATTACAAAACATTCTTACTTGAAACTAACATTCAGACTTAACATGTATGTTTTAGAGAAAGGGGACAAAACCAACGGGTGGTTTAGTGGAGAAACGACACACGACCTTTCTCAGCCATCCCATATTCTTTAAGGTATAGGCAAAGAATTATAAACAACATAAAGAAATTAACAAATTATGAAAATTACATAGTAGTTTATCTAAAATAATCAACAAATGTCTCTAAGCATCCTTTATCTTAGTACTGTTACAGTAGTACTACAATACCATCAATGAATTTTCCTTCATATGTAGCTTCATACCTTCTCTGAAGCAGAGCATTATTAACCCTTTTATATGTTGTAATCTCGATTGTAATACAGAAACTGCGACCAAAGCTCCTCATCGCCAGCACCATTTACAGACGCAAACTCAGCTTGTTTGAGCCATTATTAGCCTTTGACTTTAAATCATCATCTGCATTTGTTTGAGTCATTATCAGATTAAGAAAGAAGCATAATCAACAAACAATTTGTAAATTAATATGAACATGAGTTAAGAACACCTTGAACATGAGTTTAGTTTAAGAACAATATGAACATGAGTTTAAAATAGAATCATCTTAACTTTAAAAACACTATAATGAGTTTACGAACAGAATCACCTTAACAACAATCTAAATTCAAAACCTTGATAAAGTTGAGATTACATGCCAGAATAGTTTAATCTATGACCATGAATTGAAGAGCAATATGAACATGAGGTTTTAAAGAAAAGCCTTTGAATCCAGTAAGAGCATATCCACTTCCATCAGCTTTCCCACCACGTTTGACGTTTCTAGTTTCCCAGAATATGAGCAATCTCACCTCCATGGTAGAAGAACATTGGACTGACTTCAAATCAGAAAAAGGATCGATGAATTAGCCATTTAAAGAAAAAAAAATATTTACTGTTTTCCCAAGTTGAGATGATGATTTTCAAGGAAAGAAAGGCTTATTTTTATAGGAGCAGAGACACCGCCTTGTAGAGGAATAAGGTTCATTCAATAACAAATCGTGTTCAAAAGGGGTTATGGAGTTAAGGAGCACCACAAAGGAGATGAATCAATTGAGAGAAACATTTATGTTGATCTGAAGAAAGACAGAACGCCATCGAAGATTCACAGAGCATTCTTCACGTGGATTAAAGTAATCGAAACTCCACAGATGTATCAGAGATCAAAAAAGAATACTCTTCGTGAATTGTGAAAGAGGAACACGAACCCAAAAAATCTCGCACCTGGTCTCGCTGCCTTTGGGCTGAATCACAGAAGTAAACATGAGGCCCACTAAATCATATGAAACACATAATTTAAACGCAGCAGCCCATAACTTATATGAAATGATAAGTTTGGGTTAGAAAGGACATGTGTCACACTTATAGAGCCATATTTGATGATGTGGCAGCTTTAAAAGAGAGAAAAACTTTTCTTTATATATAATAATAGGATAAACCCGCTCTACGGACGGGCGATTAAATAAACTACTAATCAATTTTATTTTAAATATTTAATTTACTTTCATTTACAATAGCAATAATGCGTTTAATTATTTTACAACATTTTTAACTATTTATTTTACTATTCATTTTAGAAATTATATACTTGCTTAACTATAACAGAATATTTTAAAATATAACTATTTACTTTCTCTCAACGTTTATTTTGGTTAGTTATATCAATAAGTCACAAAAAATTACTTTACTTTCTCTCGATAGAAGAAGTGAAGTTTTTCAAATGACCTATTAGGACTTTTGTTTAATATATTTGCTAGTGCAACTGTAATTAAACTTTAGTTTTTGAGATCATCTATATAGTCCATTTACAAAGAATCAAATGAAATCAATATATTCAAGCTTAAACATGCTTACATGTTGTAAGGAGAGGAATTAGAGTGACGTGTCATTGCGCGAGATTTCATAATTGTTTTGTCGTTTTGTCTATCATTGTCATCCTTTAAATTTATCATTATTTTCTTAAATTTATCTGTTGCAAAAGAAATATTTTCATTATTTTAACACTTATTTTTAGTATAATTTTTTTGTTTTATTATGTGTGTCTTAAATATTTATAATGTTTTTCAAACTTTTTCTAGTTTGAAAAGTTTAGTTATACTATATGTATTTATCTTTATTTTTGTATATCATTTTGTTTACAATGATTAAAATGAAACTAACATATCTTTTATTATATAAAACAGAAGTCAATTGACAATTCTGTGATTGACACCTGTCCTTTACTATATTTTTTTTAAAAAAAATCGTTTTCCCGAAAAGTTTCCATTTTTGTAAGAAATTAGATAACTGTTTTTGTTATACAGAATTTTGGTTTTGTGACAATTTTTTTTCCTACAATAAGCCCAATGATATTATACAGTTTTTTTTAAATGATACAACACACGTTTTTTACAGTTGCCTTATTAATTTAGCACATTTCATCTAAATAAATTTATTGTTTTTAACGTAGTACAACTGTACTCCACTAACAATAATTTATTTACTCCACTTTCTTCTCCACCACCCACGTAAATCTTGCTCAACTCCATCCTTAGATTTTTTCAGCCAACCTCCCTTATATATACATATTTACAGAGATAAATCGTAGGTAAACTTCAGTTTCGTTTTCCACATGTAATTTATGTTGTGTAACTTTATAAAAAATTCAGTTTCTTTCTATCTATTACAAGTTTCAGATCGAAAGCTGATTCTTTTTTTTCAGTTTCATTGCAGGTAGTAATGAGCAAGATGAAGCTTGCTTTCACTCCCATTGCTCAGTTAAAGCCAGTTTCTGAAAACGAAATTTGGAAAATTAAGGTTCGAGTTGTCCGTATGTGGCGATTTCAGAACGGCGATAAGCCTGGTGATGTTGGTGGAGTCGATTTAATACTTTTGGATGATAAGGTATATAATAGAATTCTGAGTTGTTTATGTTTATGTGCTTTTGATAATTGTTCTATCATGTTTTAACAGGGAGATCGTATTCAAGCTTGCATTAGAGGAAAACTGATATCCAAGTTTGAAAATGATTTGGGAGAAGGAGAATGTTGTATTCTGATGAATTTTAAGTTGTCTCCTAATCTTGGGAGTTACAAAGGAACACCACATCCTTTCAAGATATTTTTCACTTGGTCAACACACGTTAAGAAGAATTGCGAGGAGATTCCAAACGATTCACTTCGTTTTAATTGCATATCGTTTGATGAGCTACTTTCTCAGAAGCATGATGAAAAAGTTTTTGTAGGTATGTGATTTAACCAATAGGTATATATAATGATTTTTAGATTTTGTTTCATGTATTTGTGAAATCTTTTTCTTCCTACAGATGTAATTGGCGAAATTGTTGGACCTTGTGATCTCAAGGAAATTACGGTTCGTAATGCTCCATGTAAAATTTTAAATCTTCAACTCAAAAATTGTGGGTTAGTTTTCTTGAAACTTCTAACTATGATGTTTAAAGTGTATTGATATTGACCCTCTTTTTAAAACGTGTTTATTTCTTTTGTAGTGATTCAATAATTAATTGTGTATTTTGGGAAAAATATGCTGAAGACATCTATTCTTATGTTCAAGCCTTTTCTGGTGGAGCTATTATCCTGCTTTGCAGTCTCATGAGAATTAATATTTATAATGGTAAATCTGTTCATATTATTATACCTTTTTTAAAACAGTCAAATATTAATTTATGTCATTTGTTTTTGAAGGAAAATTCACACTCCAAAGTGGAAAATCTTCAACAAAGTTGTTCATTAATTCTGACATTGCTGAGATAAATGAATTCAAAGAAAAGTAAGTAGTTGGTTTATTTTTCATTTCATATTTTATTATATTTTTCTATTTCTGATTAATAATATTACTTTACAATAATAGAATGTCAAAAGACGTTATGTCAACCGCATCATGTGGCTCCATTTTGAATTTGTCAAATTCTACCCAAGTTTCTTCGACTCATATTCCATTCAACAATCCCAAAACTATTTCTCAGCTGTTAACATCATATGAGGTAAGTTGTATTTTGTACACTTTAATATTTTCTCTTTATTTGTAGCTATTAAATCAGTTACATATGCAGCTATTTCATTTAATATTTTCTCTTTATTTGTAGGAAACAAGGTGCTCTATATATGCAACAATATGTGCACTTAAAACTGAGGTTCCTTGGTGGTACCTTGCCTGTCCAAGTCTAGGATGTGCCAAAAAAGTAAACCACTACTTGAACCCAGAAACTGAAGAAATAGAAATGGATAAGTTCTCATGTGACGCATGCCAGAAAATTGTTGGTTCTACAAAAACAAGGTTTGTCATTACTCAATACATATCATCTATTTAATTTTTGTCAGAATGCTAAACTACATTTTATTTTTACAGATATCAGGTTCATTGTAAAGTCTTGGATCATACAGGGACCACTTCTTTTCTCATGTTTGACAGGGAAGTCATTCAACTAATTCACAAATCAGCATATGAGTTGTTGGAGCAACAAGTTCAGGTAAAATATATCTTTTTTATTCATCTCAAATCTAAACTTATTTATTTATTTTCTGTATTTTCGCAGTTCAACAGTGGGAATGAATTCCCTCGAGAACTTCTAGCGTTAGAGGGTCGTGAGTTCATCTTCACATTTAACAAACCTGAAACATCTAAAAATTACATACCATCTACTTTTAAAGTAGTTAACATGACAGATGACCCTGCTAAAATTTTAAGATTTCATACTGCTGATGGCAATGAGGTAAAAATGATAAAAACTCTATATTATCATGTTTTGAAATAGTTCTCAGAATTTTTTGTTGTTGTTATTCTTAGTAGTTTTACAAATTTTCTATGTAGACTGACATTCCTGCGATTGGTCCTCATTCCTCAAACTCCACCGAAACCACTATGAAATTGGTATTGTTATTCCACTTGAATATATATTTATGTTTGCACCTTTTTTGCAACCATGAAAAAAACTCTATCTACGTAAATAGGGAACACATTCAATAAATATTGTCTTTTTTGTTATGTAGGATTTTCATAGTATACTCTCAGTTCTTCTGACATGTTTTTTTTTTTTTTTTCAGGTCAATGATGTTTTCGAAGAGTCTAACAATTCGATAAGTGCTTCAACAGAGTCAACATCAACTCCAACCAAAAAGCGACCAAGTACGTTAGCAATTGAGGATTGTGTGCCACAACTTTCTTCAAAGAAACTTAGAGAAGATATTTCACTTTTAGCTGAAGAAGATGGACAACTTTCCTCAACGAAATCAAAATCAAATGTTGGGCATGTGACTAAAGATGATTGTGCAAAACCTTCATCAACAAAGGAGAGAAAAACAGCAAACCTAATTCCAAAAAAGGAGAAAAACTTATGATTTATCTTCTCTGGTTTTTAGTTTCACAAAAGCTACGACCTCTTCTTTTTATGTACATGTTTTTTAGGTGTAATGCTTAGTCTATTTCAAGTTTGAAAACAGTGTATGGGCTATCGTGTTTCTTTTCTAGGTTTATGTATGTAATTATTTATTATCAATTATTATTTCATCTTAGATCAGTTTGCTTTAGTTTTTATTATAATCTCTAAACGTTTGTTTTTCTCTTTTGAGTCATATTTAACTCAAAAAGACAACATTTTAAAACTATAAACAATTAATCTTTTTCATGTTATATAGTATAGACTACTTAGAGCAAGTGCAATGGTGGTCCTTAAGGGGTCCTTAAGGGGGAGTCCTTAGGAAAAAGTTAAGGATTGATCCTTAAAAACTCTTAAGTAAGGACTGATCCTTACACTGTTTGCGGGCCCCCGTGACACGTGGCGGCCCGCGATTAGTTGATATTTTTTAAATCTGAAAAAAAAAAAAAGGAGTTAAGGACTCCAATGGTGGGTAACACCATTGGAGATGCCCTTATATTTTCTACCATTACAACATTTTATATTATTATTATTTTGTTATCTAGAAGAGAAAGCAAACAATTATCAAAAGAATTGATCATCACGTAAACACATCTATACAATTTAATTTAGGTTAATATTTCATTTTACTTAATTTGGATGGATGAATGAGGAAATATATATTATTATACTTTATATTAAACGTTATCATGTCTCAGATTTGAATTGGTTGCTGACAAAGTACTTATACTAATCATTATCATATTTTGTAGTATAAAGAAATACTTTATTTTATATTAAGAATGGGTATTCAGCTACATGTTCGGTTTGGTTCGAATCTATTCAGGTTTCGTGTTTCCATTGCTAAATATCTAAAGACCATTCATGTATCTAGGTATGAGCATAAAAACCGAGAACCGAAAATCGAACTGGAATCGAATAAAAAAAACAAAATGAAACCGAACCGAAAATCAAAAATAACCTAATGGTTCCTATATTTCTATAACCGAAAAACTGAAATCGAACCAGAACTGAACCGAAAACCTAACAGGTATCCGAATATCCAAAATATAATTTATATATCTATTATATTAATTATATTTTTTATTTAAATTAATAAATATTCTACAAATTTACTTATAAACTAAACTACCCAAATATGTTTTTCTCAAATTATTTTAAATTATATGAATTTCTCTAAAGAATCGAATGATCCACATAATTATATCCAAAATATTGAAATTTATTTGAATTACCCAAATTTTAATCCAAATCCCCCCCTAAAAAACTGTTTTATTACCCCGAATGTTCAAAAGTAACCGAAAAAACCAAAACCGAAAGTTTATTGGATATTAGTCGGTTCTTATAATTGTTACCCGAACCGAACCAACAACCAAAATAACCGAAATGAACCCGAACCGAAACCCGAAATAACCGAACGGAACCCGAACCGAATTTCATAAATAACGAATGGTTCCTATATCTCGAGAACCGAAAAAATTGTAAAACCGAAACAATCAAACCAGAACCGAACCGAAAACCGAACGCCCATGCCTACATGTATCCCAAATATTTTTGTTGTTTTGATTTTTTTTTAATATATTTATTTTTAAATATTTCAAGTATGTTGGATAATTTTAAGTTTTTTTGAATATATTACATATTTTTAAAATATTTAATATAAAATTAATTAATATAGTTTATATATTTAGCTTTCAAGGAAGAAATTTACCAAAATAAACTTTATTAAAAGTTGTAAATATACAATTATACCCTTATATTAACTAATCTAAACTTAAGGTTTAAAGTTATGGGTAGAGTTTTGGAGGTGAGTTTTAAAAATTGAAAAAATTAAAAAAAAATTAAAATTTTTAAAATAAAAAAAAAGTATATTTTGGTTATTTTTTTTTTGAACTATATTTTTTGATAAATTTTAAAAATATCTATTTGAGATATTTGTCATTTATATACTATATAAATTACATATAATTATACTATTATATTTAAATTAATCGCTTTGATCGGTTGTATACTAAATCATATCCATATCTAAATTTAATCTTTTATGCAATTTTAAAGTTTAATTTTTAATTTATATTACTAATTTTTTATAATATTAAACATCATTTACTAATTATGTGTGAAACTTTTTTATGGTAATGGCAATGCCCGTGCATAGCACGGGCCAAAATACTAGTCTATAGTATAATCTTGGATCTGGGAGGTAGGGGAATACCAGAATTGAAGGCTTTACCCTTTGAACTTTCACATAATCGATCTAATGGGCCAAGAGTAATTGTTGATACTTTTCGTTTTATATAACATAATAGGTTTTGAGTATTTCTGGTCAAACTTGTCGGCTCTCTATATAAAGAATATTAAAGTTCATGAAACTAACATTCAGTGATGAAAAGAAATTTAACTGCAACTTGTCGCCTTGTCTTTAATCTATTTGATGACATGGCGGAAGGAAAAATGATAAAAATGTTATATATATATAAAGATTACGGGAAGTCCGCGCTTCGCGGGAAATTTGGTATTTTATCAAAAGAAATTGAAATTTGTTTGTAAGTGTATTGGAAAACAATTACACTTAATCCTTACTGTAATGTGTCATTTTGTTAATTAGTAAAAGAAATATTTTTTTGTTAACTAATATAAACAACTTTATATTTTTTAGTAATGAAAACAAAACTGAAATCAAGCAAACTAAAAGTTTAAAGACAATAATTGTGAGAATAAGCGCCTATATTTACAAAGACATTACATTTCAAAATATTTGGAGAATAAGAATTTGAATAGTTTACAAAATGTGTCTTGTAAATTTATATCTTCTCGTATTGGTCTGTACAAACATGTGTCTTCAGTTACACGTATTTTAAAATTTGATTGACCATGCTTTGAAGATTTTTCTACTTTCGTGCTAACGGTTTCTATCTTTTCAGAGCTGAAATTCCTCTTTTTATATTTGATAGGTTTGAAAGTAGAGTCTACATTTTTAATATTTTATCATTATTTCAAATTAGGTATGCAACTTGAAAACCTATACTAATTGTTAATATTTATAAATATACATGTTTTTTTGAATTTAGCATAATTTATTATAATTAATGTGAAAATAAACCACGTTATTCGAAGTTATTAAAGAGAATTTATTGATAATATATAACAAATTACTATATATTATCACTAAATTTTGATAGGTTTATTTTATTTATTAATATTCTAGTAGTACTTAAAATTAATTATGTATATATAATGCTAAACATATCATTAAGCTTTTTAAGAAGATAAAACTTATAGCTTACCATACATATATTATGAGAACTAATTTATTAATTATTATTAATAATAAATTATTTGGTGTTTTATTTATGATACAAAATGATATTGACTGTTCGTATTAATTTTAGTTTAATTACATGTATCTAAATTAAAATTTATGTATGACTATTAATGTTCTTTTCAGTTTGTTTACATGTTTTAAAATTAAAAATTATGTGTCAACCATTATCCGGGTTCGATTTCTCCCATGCGGAAACTACCGTGCCTTTTCTGTACATCTCATAAAGTGGGTACTGGACCTTTGGACCCAGGAAAAAACCTCTAAGGTAAAGCTGACCTGCTACCTGAACGGACCCAGGGAAATGACACACGAAAGTGAGAAACGCCTGGATTAAAAATAAAAATAAAAATAAATTAGATTCGATACGGTTCAGTTCGGTTCGGTTAGGGTTTATCTTAATCCAATCTATGGGAGAGGTTTTAACAAGGGAAGAAGCATAAAGTCGATTTGAGAAGAAGAAAGAAGGGCTTAATGGCGATTCTCCGTCTTCCCTATTTTTCAATTCGCAACTCCCCTCTTTCGATTCTCTTCCGCTCACCGATTATCTCCAGAACCGCCGCCGTTTCCTTCTCCTCGGCTTCGGAAATCATGCCCAATGATGATTCAAAACGCGTAATTACTCTCATCTCTCTCTCTCTCTCTTTCTTTTCACATCATTTTCGACTAAGGCTTACTGTATGCTTCAGAGTCCTCTCAAGCCTGGGCTATACCTCGTTGGAACTCCCATCGGTAATCTCGAAGACATCACTTTACGGTACAATCCTTCTTCAATCAAACTTGTCCCAAATGAATCATTGAGTGAAAGTGAATATTCGTGTGTTTTAGTGCTATTCGTGTATTGAGATGTGCTGATGTGATACTCTCTGAGGATACCAGACACTCTGGCAAGCTGCTTCACTACTACAACATCAAAGCTCAGCTTGTAAGTTTCTTTTTTTTCTTGGTAATCTTTTTGGCAGTTGTTGTTTTTATTTTGTTATCATGTGATGTTTTAAATTTATAAGGTTTAGGTTTTCAGCTCAGTTATCACAAGTTCAACGAGGCGCAAAGAGAACAAGCTGTGTTGAATCGATTGAAACAGGGAGAGATTGTCGCACTTATCAGCGATGCAGGCACACCAGGAATAAGTGATCCTGGCACTCAACTTGTGAGTCCATTTTCTCTGCATTTAGTCCAGTTGACAGTTTGTTGTTAATCACTAGCATCTGTCTTTCCTCAGGCGAAAATGTGTGCGAAAGAGAAGATAGATGTCATTCCAATCCCTGGGGCTTGTGCTGTAGTTGCTGCTCTTTCTGCCTCTGGTTTGGATACCCATGAGTTCACCTTCGGTAACTTCCCCCTTCCTTCCTTTCTGTCCTCTCCCGTATTTAAAGACCTTAATTCTTGCAGTTGGGTTTCTTCCTAAGCATTCCGGAACAAGGAAAGAGAGGCTTGTTGTTTCATCAAATGAGACAAGAACACAAATCTTTTATGTCCCACCTCACAAGTTGTCTCAGTTTCTCGATGAAACCACCCCTTACTTTGGTGAAACCAGGTTCATATCTTTGTCTTAACATCTGCTTAATTGATATCAATGCACATCCATTTCATTTTCTCTCTCTCTCTCTCCTTGTTCCTTATTTTCTTAGGAGATGAAGCTATGTATTTATATCTTCCATTGTTAGGAGCAGTCCTAATGCCTAGTAATTTATTTTGGTGCAGGCGATGTGTAATAGCTCGAGAGATTACAAAGCTGCATGAAGAGGTAATGTCTTTTTAACACTTCTTTATGTTTTACATGTCTATATACATACATAAACGGTTTATGATAAAAACATATTGATGCATAAACGGTTTATGATAAAAACATATTGATGCATAAACGGTTTATGATAAAAACATATTGATGCAAGAGATGCTCTCCTTCTATAGTTTTGGAGGGGTTCGCTAAGGGAAGCCAAGCAAGAGTTTCTGATCCGTCAACCAAAAGGAGAAATCACGCTTCTGATTGAAGGAAAGGAAGAAACTAAAGCTGAGTATCCAACCGAATCTCAACTTGAAGAAGAGTTAAGAGTGTTGATCTCTGATGGACATAGCCTATCCACTGTAATTATTTCCCCTTCTTTAGCTTAAAACGTCCATCACACATAATAGGATTCGATTATAGACTTTTGTTCCAGTTCCTGAAGATAGATATGTCACTTAATGATTCTGTACTCAACATTGAATTTTGTCAGGCGGTGAAAACAGTGTCAGAAAGAACATCGATGAGAAAGAAAGATGTATATTCGCTAGCTTTGAAGAAATTCGGAAAGCAGATTCAGGTAGAAGATGAAGCTGCTGAGTAAGTGAGAGGCCATTGCCTTTTTGAAGATTTTGCTGTCATTGCGTTAAATGGGTTTTATGTATGATCTTTAACTCTCCAAGCCTTGGGCTTTGGATCTTGGTTTGATAGGCTTATAGTAAGAGTTAGTTCCTCCACACTGTTTTAGTATTTAGAGCAGGATTAACGGGAAGGGGGAAAGATCCTAAGGGGGTTTTAAAGGTGGAGGGACCCACATAAGTGCAAAAACCGGCTCCCAAAACTATCTAATAAGGATCAAATACTGAGAGGTTTTTACACTGTATGCGGGCTTCATAGACATGTGGCGGTTTGCAATTGGTGTTTTTTTTTTAAATCACAGAAAAAATAAAAGAAAAAAATTTAAAAAACTCTTAAAAAAACTTTTGGGATAATCCTGCTCTTACTTTTCTAGGTTTTTGGTGCTCAAGATTAATTCAACTGTTATCTAAATTTCAGTTTGGCTTCGGAGCTTTTTATTGGAAAGAATAATTATTGCTTTGAATAGTTTCATATTTGAACTATGAAGTGAAAATTCAGGACAAAAAACTCACTGATATTTAGCTGTTTTCAGTAGTACTCTTTTTTATCAGTGTTAATTTGACATTTCTCTAGTTACAAAAATGTTACTTTAGAATCTGCCTAAAATGCATTTAAATTTAATAGTATGAATATATTTTAATTATTTTTAATCTGTGTGAAAATGTTGAGAGAGCAATGCACGATTTTTTATTGTCTTAGAAATTAAATGTTTTGTTTGTATATTTTTGTTTTTTCGTAGAATCCCAAAAGGTGCAGAAAACAAAATCTCCATGCGCTCGTTTAAAGGGAAAAATGTAAGACGCGTGACGTTCACGTAAATACACAAATAAAAATATAAAAAAAAACACAAAACGGAAAACACGTAATGTGGCTAATGTCATTACTTCTGGATCAGACATGCACCGACGTAAACGGAACGGAGATCTAGCGGCGTCTCCGTTTTCTTTCTTTTTTTTTATGCACACGGCGTCTTCGTTTGTGTCAAATTTTTAGGCAGTGACAAACGGCACTTAAACGGCATCTCACTCCTCGTTATTAACAAGCTAATCAAAGTCAGTGCGTATCTTTTTATTCTATATTAATCCATGATCATTTTTCATCCATGATTGTCTATCTTTAACTTTTCTTTCAATATTTTATATTATAATACTATAAGGCAATTTATTTACAAGCAAATTTTAAATCTATTACAAAAAATTAATATTAAACCTAAGCAAAAATTCAAAATATAAGATAAAGATGAAGCATTTGAGACGTGTCTCACTACGTAGTTTTCGACACTTTCTAAAATTTGGAGAGAAAAATAAATGACTTTCTATCGAAATACCATTAAACTTAATTTTTTCAATATGAAATTATTTGGATTTTCCTCCTTCATCTAATCATTGTTGATAATGAAAGTTCTAGCTAATTGTTAAAGGTGATTTTAAACCAAAACTTAAAGTTGTGTAAACCGAGTTTGAAACCTAACTGATTTGTTCAGGACTCAGATTAATATCATATGGAACTCAACGATTGTCAAACCTTTATTATTCATATAAGTTTTAGGTTCAAACAACATTAATATATATATATGGCCCACCATTTTCAAATATAATACATATTATAATACATACTTTTTTGCAAAAGGCACAAACATTATGCCAAGTATTAATGCTCATTCACAACTGAGATACATGCAAAATAAAGAGTCTAATATGCAACTATTTTTTTCATTGATTCAAGGTTTCCTAACAGTTAAATCATCCCCCCCTCTAATATGCATCAATCATCATGCAACAAGGATCAATTATTTCATTTAACATGCAATGTAATAATAAAGCAATCAAGTAATCTACACATCCATCCTTCGCAAGTGGTTAGATCATCATCAATCATCCAGGCATGCGTCTCGCCATTGGCACCACCACACCTACATCAGATCTAGACATATAGTCTCAAAAAGCCGACTAAAGAAGCATAATCACCAACATCGACCCTAGTCACAAAGTCTCAAAAGGCAGACTAATTGAGGCATAACAAGGATGCATCATCATGTAGCCACATGGTTGACTTACTCTATCACTGTGTCTTCGTGTCATACCCATAACTAATTTTGGTATGGCTCCGGGTAAGATACGGACTTCGGGTGGACCAATGACTCTCACAACACTCCTCAGCGAGTGTCGGAACCTCACGGATCACTCCTCAACAAAATTCGACAAATTTTTTTGGTTATGGCTAATCTCATTATAGTCATGCTCAAACATGTTATACCATCTGAGCCAAGGCCCAAGCGATATAACACGCTCATACATGTATATTAATCACAACATCAATATATCACAAACAAGTTATACCCCTGAGCCGAGGCCCATACGATATAACTCAATATCTCTCACAAGCATCAATCATTATCATGACATAATATTTATAAAGTGAAACCTAGAAATGCATCAATCAATACTCTTGTTTTGCAGGCGCTAACCGTACACTCAACTATCACAACCCTTAACCGAGACTCATTGATAAAATTAGTTTCTGATTAAACTCTTTGTTTTGCATGTAACCATAGGGGTATCTCGTGTTGCGAATGAGCAATGTTGTTGGCGTATGTTTGTACCTTTTGGAAAAGAGTATATATTATAATATGTAATACATTTGAAAGTGGTGCACCTTATACATGTTTTATGATGTTTGACCTTGAGTATTATATGAATAATAAAGGTTAGTCAAATTGATTGAATTTCATATAACGGTTTCAAACTCGGGTTGTAAAGCCTTAACTGAACCACTATGAAACATGTTCTCGAACATTTGACCTTGGATTTTGGATTTTATCTGGCAACTTCGGTCGAATGTTCGGAAACATATAGTAGCACATTTGATCTGGTTAAAATTATTTAGTTCGTCGTGCATGTTCTTGTTTTTTGATTGTTACACGACAAACTAATAAACTTTGACTTAATCCGTATCAGGGGTGTTACAGCGAAAGGTTGTATCAGAGCATAATTCTCCATGTTTTTATGGGATCATGTTGTCAAATATTTTATCAAGTCAAATGTGTCGCAAAAATCAGATTAGGAAGCCAACATGCTCCTTTATTAGGTTAGTTGGGATTATGACTTACCTTTTTTACTGGTGCAATATGTGATCAGATGTTTGGTTGTGAAGAGAAAAAAGAGGTTCTACCAGGTAATGGACATCCTGAGTTTCAAGAATAAGTTTTTACTTGGACACAAAAAATTTCAACAATCATGGTGTTATGTATCACCCGACAAATGGACCTGAAAATGAGTTTATCAGACGAATCCTTAATTATATAAGAATGATTGATAAGCCAATATAATATCTTGACACTGGTTCTGAGATTCTAAGAAGAATACCACAAAGAAAAGGATGTGCTACAATTGGAGCAAGACTTAGTGATATGAAAACAAAATGTTTAAGGAGTGGGCATAAGAGGAACATTGCATCTAAAGAAAGTTATCAGGAAAGGACTTCCGAGCTAGAAGACCAAAGTTGTGACGATGGACAAGGAATCATGGGAAGTACATAGCTACTTACTACTCTTGTATGTGGTAAAATGATCAAATCAATCAGTGGGATAGCAGTAAAAGATCAATCAAATCAACGATCAGCGTCTCCTCATGACTGCCTCCAAACTAGTCATGGTAATGACAAAATTTAGGAGCCGTGAAAATATTTTGGAGGTACCAGCCCATTCGAAGCAGAGGATAGCTAAAGAATTTTTTGAAGAACTATGGAGGAAGACAAACAAAATGGGAAGATTTTAAGAAATGTTTTTAGATGAGTTGTTTTCCACAAGAAGCACAACAATAGTATTGGAGACAGCCCATGGTGAATGGAACGTTCAAGAATATGATGCTAAAGTCACTTGACTTTGAGGATAAACACTTAGTGGATCAAGAGTAAAGGCCTTGGCATCAGAAGCTCTTGGGAGATCTGCAACATATTAGCAAAGCCGATTAGAAATATTGAAGTTCAATAATTTGTATGAACTTATGGCACAAGTTGTGAATGTTGAAGAAGGAATGATCTCAAACAAACATCGTTAAATGAAGGACATGGTCGAAGAAGAAGTTACAATGGATGGTTAGTTAACCTCAAAACGAATCATCAAAGTTCTACAATTGTGGTCGACATGACACCTGGCCAAAGCATATCCAGACAACAAACATAGAAGAGATGTTTCAGTATTTGTTAAGGAAATATGGGCCATTATACAAAGTCTTTACTTAAATACCGCCCATGGATATTCTATGTTTGTCAAGGGAGTGAGAGATTGAGCTTGCAAGCGTCAGGAAGATGATAAATAGGTTAAAAATCTTAGGATAGGGTAACCTAAACCGTCATACCCGCAAGGGCCCATTTCCAGGTAAGTTGGTCTTAACTTATTGTGAGACTGATTGAGATGCATTCTTTCTTTGTGATAATTTTGATGGTTGATTGGTATGAATTATAAGTTAGGAACGCATGATTTGAATTGTTGAGAAATTAGAAGCGAAACGCCATACGTGACTTTGTCATCTATGTTTTGTTTGGCACCCTTATAGGTATCGTTAGTGTCTTTTTGTTGTTAGGGTTAGTTGAGTCCGAGGAAGCTTTTAGGAAAGTAAAAGTGTGATAATGAGCCTATTTGAATACCTAACCTGAAAATTCATGAAAAAACGATTGTTGGAAGTCTAATGGATTAAAGAAGTTGCAATAAGATAAGGGTTTTGGCACCAAGTACTCAAAAATGATTAATATAGTAGCATCCTTGATCTGGTTAAAGTTCTTTAGTTCGCTGTACATGTTCTTGTTTGATATTTGGACGATAAACTCATCAACTTAACTTAATACGGATTAAGGGTGTTACATGCACAGCCCAGAGGAACCACGCTGGACCCGTCCTCTAAGGATCTGGAACATGCATGATTGTCGCTTCATAACCACCACCCCAACAACACTGAAACCACCGAGAGGAAACATAACCCACTATATCGAAAGCTTTTAGGCTCCACTAAATCGGAGATGAAGCTCCAGTGAAAAAAGCAACAATCGAAAAGGAGGCTCCGTAACGAAACCCAACAAGATCATCATTGACCAAAAAAAACATAAACGATAAAAGAAATTTATGGTTTAGAAAGGAAGAGAGATTAGAAAAGAAAGAATCCCAACCACCTTTTGAATTTATCGAATAGCAAATATTTCATAATCAATATAGAATCTGATCTTGAAAACTAAATTCTTTAACGTAGAATATATATATATTATTTTTATAAGATCACCAAACAAGATAGGAAATGGCGGCTAGGGCGACAAGAAGGGCGAATCTGATTTTCTTCTCCTTCGTTTGATTTCTTCGGCGCGACTGGTGTATTACGACGAGTTCAAGGCGGATCAAAGGAGGTTTCCATTCTGTTCACTCTTACGGTGGATAGAGGCGACATTTCTGGTAGATTAAGGCGGAGTCTAGGGTTCTGATCTGATTCACTCTTACGGTGGATCATCATTCTTCTCCAGTTCATTTGTTTCTCCAGTTGATTGATGGCTTCTCTTTCTAGCTCAAGCGTCGTATGCGCAGCTGAGTTAATGTAGGTCACTCATGTTCTGGTTTTTAATCAGTACTCCGTAATGATCAACTGCTGATTCGTTTACAATGGTGGACAAAGGCAATAATATTATGTATGAGGATGATAATGATGAGCCTATCCAACTACTGGATGAGGCGGATGAGAATTTGGTGCATGAATATAGCCTTTCTCTTATTGGAAAGGTCCTAGCTCCAAGGAAACAAAGTGTGGACTGCTTGAAAAGATGCCATCGCAGTGGGGTTTAGGGGGTGCTTCATGTGACCTTGGCAATGGAAGATTTTTGCTGAATTTTGAGTCTGAAGAGGACTTGAATCATGTTCTGAGTCAAAGGCCCTTCCACTTTAATTACCACATGTTTGTTCTTGTGCGCTGAGAGCCTGTTATTAATGATGACTATCCCTTCCTGATGACGTTCAAGGTATCCCTCTTCATTTGTCAATTATGTTGAATCTGGAAAGCATTGGAGGCAAGTTAGGGAAGGTTGATTTAGTGGATGCTACAAAGGGAAATATTTGAGTAGTGATTGATTCAAGAAGGCCTCTAAAGTTCTATAGAAAGCTTCAGACAAACAACAAAGAGGAGATCACTATCAAGCTGTTCTATGAGAGGTTATTTAAGCATTGCGCTAATTGTGGTCATATGTCACATGAGGTTGGCGAATGCTTGAAGAATGATCAATCCTTAAGTTCTGTGTTTGCTCGGCTACAAGCTGATTTTGTGGTTCGTGTGAAAGAGTTGACCCATAGGGGATATGGCACGGGTTTTGATCAGAGTAAGAGCGGGGTTTCTGAATGGTTTATCAGGAATGAGCGTTCGGCAGGGGAGAGGGTTCAGCGTTCTTCTTTCTCTTGGAGGATGCAGAAGATTTCTGGACTAAATCAGCTTGACACAATCCTTACTCTCGACATAGCAGGATGAAAAGTATGATCACAACAAAAAAATATGGAGAGAGAAGCCTAGGAGGGAGGTTAAGGAAGGGTTTATGCGCAGTGGGGATCACAACACAAATTACAGCTTGGCTCATATGGCTAAGACGGTTCTGAGTTCGACATCAAAGGAGGTTAATGGGAGCTCCGATGCTTGTCTACCGTCTCAGATTGTTGACAGAAACATCACTTATCGTGTCTCACCGGAAAATATGTGTCCTTTAAACGTTATAGTGATGGATGAGATGATGGAGGATGTTGAGGGTATCCCTCCAAAGGATGCAGATATTATTGGAGCTTTGGTTTATGAGGAGAACAATGGTGATGATGCAATGGTTGAAGATGTAAGAGGTGATGAACTTGCAGTGCTGGATGATGATGATTTGCTTGGAGAAGAACTTAATAACATGGAACTGAAAGATCATGTGAGTCATGAGTTCTCTAGTGTCTCTCCTACTGTGTATCAACGCCAAAGTGTTTTGTTGATTAAGGAGAAGGGGGAGCAGATCACGGCTGAGGAGGGAGTAAGTAAGACTCTCACGAGGAGTGCGGCGAAGTCATTATTTTCGTCTAAGAATGATGATGAGTGGAGAGCCTCTTCGCAAATTAAGTCCAATGCGGCTCTTACTCTGTCTCTTAATGGGCGGGATCAAGCACATTCGAGAAGAGTTTCTGGGGTAAGGAGGGTGACAAAGGTATCTCAAGTAAACAAGAAAGGTAAGGCGGATTCCAAAAATCCTCCGAAGCTTTATCAATGAAGATAATCAGTTGGAACTGTCGAGAGATAGGGAACGTCCTCACAGTTCGACGTCTCATGGAGATGTATCAGAAGCATCGTCCAAGACTCTTGTTCCTTTCTGAGACGAAGAATAGGAAGATATTGTTGCAAAAAATTCAGGCTGACCTAGGTTTTAATAAATTGTTTACCGTTGAGCCTTGTGGCCAGAGCCGGGGTTTAGCTTTGTTTTTATGGATTATTTGCAAGTGGATATTTTATTTTCTAATAATCGTATGACTGATGTATATGCGAAAATTGATGGAATAAAAGTCTCTATGATGTTTTTTTATGGGGACTCTGTTCTTGAACATAGAAACTTAGTATGGGAGCATCTTACACGCTTTGCGACAATAAAAGATGGACCTTGATTCATGATTGGTGACTTTAAGAGTACACATTGATAGCTCGTTCCTCCCTTTCAAACAAATGATAAGTGATTGTGGTATGTTGGAGTTTCTTTATTAGGGCAATCAACTCTCTTGGGTTGGTAAAAGAGGTACAAACACTATCAGATGCATGCTAGATCGAGCCCTAGGAAATGAAAAATGGCTTGGTAAATTCCCTCATTCATCAGTGTGTACTTACGCTTGTTGGGGTTCGATCATCGTCCTGTCCTAGCTAACATCTTGTCTAAACCATTCAAAGGCGAAGAAAAAAATTAATTTTTACAAGAGATGGCTAGATAGTGATGAGATTAGAAGAGTGATTCAAGAAGGTTGGAATTCTCTGGAATTACCTTCCGATGCGAACATTATGTCCCATATTGCTAGCTGCCGAAAAACTCTCAAGCAGTGGAGAAGGCAAAATGATATGAATTCTGAAAAGCAAGTGGAGGAGTTGAAGGAGAGAATAGAGGCTATGTACAATGATGATAATGTCCCAACGAAGGAGTTATCTGCAACACTAAAAGAGTTTATCGGAGGCTCTTAGGGCCGAAGAATTATCCTGGAAGCAGAAAAGTAGTGTTGTGGCTTCAGATGGGTGACCTAAACTCGAAGTTCTATCATAATCTGACTAAGCAGAGGAGGGCTAGAAATAGAAAAATGAGTCTGACTGATGCTCAATGAAACTTGGTTGAGGATGAACAGGGACTAGTAGCAATTTCCACAAGTTATTTTTGGTCACTATTTGGATCATCAGACCTAACTGAGCTTGATGAGGCTTTGGCAAATATTTCTACAACGATTACGGTGACCATGAATTAGGATTTGACAGCTCCTGTCACAGAATGGGAGGTCAAACTAGCTCTATTTGCGATGCATCCAGATAAGGCTCTGGGACCAGATGAAATGAGTGCTTTGTTTATCAGAAATTTTGGGATATAGTGAAGGGTACCTGACTCGTAAGGTCAATGATTTCCTGTTCAATGGGAATATCACCCTAGAACTGAACGATACCAATATTTGTCTTATCCTAAAGAATGATAAACCATATGAGATGGCACAATTTTGGCCTATAAGCCTATGTAATGTGAGTTATAAGATTGTCTCCAAAGTCCTATGTCAGAGGCTTAAGAAGATGTTACCCGAAAGAACATAGAAGACCCAGTCTGCTTTTGTAGCTGGTTGATAGATAAATGATAACATTATGATAGCTCAGAAAATGTTCCATGCCTTGAGAACCAAACCATGAGGAAAACATAAGTGTATGGCAATAAAGACAGATATGAGCAAGGCTTATCATAGGATGGAATGTGTATTTATAGAAAGGGTACTAAAGCAAATGGGATTTGCAGACTTATGGATCAGCTAGATCATGAGATGTGTATCTACGGCTAGATACCAGGTTTTGATCAATGGACAGTCTAGAGGGAACATTCTCCCGGAGAGGGGCTTACGTCAAGGAGATCATTTGTCTCCTTTTATCTTTATTTTATGCACAGAAGTGCTCGTTAGCTTTCTTGATCATGCAGAGAATCAGGGAAAGATTATGGGGATGCATGTAACCCGTGCGTGCCCTTCTATATCTCACATGCTATTTGCTGATAATAACATGTTCTTTTGTAAGACAGAGCCCCGTGAATGTGAAGAAGTAATAAAAGTGATAAAGGTTTATGAAAAGGTGTCGGGCCAATGGATTAACTTTGATAAGTTTTTCATCACTTTTGGCAAGCGGATTCCCCTTAGGATCAAGCAGGAGATTAAAGCCACTTTGGCTATTGAAAATGAAGGGGGCATGAGAAATTATTTGGGTATTCCGAAGGACATAAGTGACTCTAAATGTAAGCTTTTTGCCTTTTTAAAAGAGCGGTTAGACCATAGGGTTAATGGATGGACTGGGAAGTGGCTTTCGAAAGGGGGAAAACAGGTTCTGATTAAGGCCATTGCCAGCCCTTCCGACATTCGTCATGTCTAGTATGCTTCTTCCTCTAGAGATTTGTGAAAATTTAGCAAGTGCGATTGCCAAATTCTGGTGGAGATCAAATCCACCAAAGAGAGGGATGCATTGGGCGAAGTGGGAAAAATTATATTGTCCAAAGGAGGAAGGACGATTGGGATTCAGACTGATCCACGAATTTAATCTCGCCTTGTTAGCAAAAAAATTATGGAGACTTATTCAATACTCGGACTCATTGCTAGCTAGGGTTATGAGAGGAAGATACTACTCCAAAGCACACCATTGCGGGCAACTGATACGTCGTCTCCATCTTATGTGTAGATAAGTTTGATGGCGGCTAGGCTACTTTTTGTCTGGGGATAAACAAGAAAGTACACTCATGATATAAAATTCGGGTTTGGGAAGACCCCTAGATTCCAACTGTCCCAGAACGACCTGCAAGGCCATTTAACTACATAATTGACTTGAGGATGACCATAAATGAGTTAATCACTAGGAATCCAACGGTGTGGAACCTTGAACTGCTAAAGAACCTTGTTGTTCTTGAAGATGCAACAATCATTCAACGCCTATCCATAAGCCAGTCATATAGGGATGATAAATTTAGGTGGACCTAAGACATGGGATGTATACAGTGAAATATGGCTATTGGGTTGCAAAGAATATATTAAGACAAAACGAAGATCTTTAGGTTTTGGAGCCAAGTGTAACTAAACTTAAGGCACAAGCCTGGAAAATTAATGCGCCCCCAAAAATAAGGCATTTCATTTGGTAGTTGGCGATGGGATATATAGCAGTGACGGGAAATTTGACATGACGCCATATGCGTTGTGATAATCACTGCCCGAGGTGCGGGGAATCAGATGAGACTGTTAATCATGCCATTTTTGAATGTCTTCCGGCGATTCAAGGTTGGGCTCTTGCCTCGACACCTTCGTGTCTAGGTGTTTTTCCAATTTCGAGCATCTTGGGAAATCTAGATTATCTTTTTGGAGAAAGCAGGAGATTAAAGATACTAAACTAGATATGGATCCCTATCCATGGATAATTTGGTACATGTGGAAAGCTCGGAATGATAAGTTATTCAAATGAATGGATCGAAACCCCCTATAACTTATTAGACATGTCGAAAGATAATGTAAAGCATGGTTTGAGGCAAACTCACCCGTGAAAAACACAGTGATCCAACAAACAAATGTACAAGTCCCAAGCTTGTCCAATATTTGTTTTGTCGATGGATCATAGATTTCTGAGGCGCGTTTTAGTGGGTTTGGGTGGGTATGGAAAAGATGAGAACGGAAAAGAACAACTCACAGGGTTGAAAAATAAAGAAAATTGTATGTCTTCTTTACATTCAGAGCTAGAAGCACTTATTTGGACGATGGAAGCGATGGTTCAGCTCACCTCATGCCAGCACTTCGGAACAAACTGCAAAGAAGTCATAGGGACGATTCAATTTCCTCAGGAGTGGCCAAGTTTTTCGATGGAGTTAGGAGGTTATGGCGCTTCAATGGTGTTTCCAAGATTTCAAGATCAGCTATATTCCAAGACAATTCAATCGGACAGCTGACGATTTAGCTAGGATTACACGCTCTTTTTATCGTAACTTGTTGTTTATTGGTTGTTCTATTCTGTTCTGGATACCCATACCACATCATGTTTTTAAATAGTAAAAAGAAATTTTTTCGTCAAAAAATATATATATTATCTTTATAGTTTTTAGAAATGGTTAAATAATATAAATAAACTATATAAATAAATAATATATATCAAATTTTGATAATAGAAAATAATCTGATAAATTAGTAGTTTAAGATCAGGATTCGTTCTTTAGCTCCTAATTCGTATTTAACTGTAAATAATGTTTTACGTCATTGCTTTGTCTTTTGTATTAGCGCATGTTAGTTTTGGGGAGAGAATAGACTTGGGTTTAAGACCCAAATTCTTTCTAATGAACAAAAAAAAAAACTAAATAACATAATTTAGATACGTAGTCTTACGTGAAAGAAATAGATTAAAAATTTGTTATATGTAGCTAATATATAGTGACATCAATCTTCTTAAAGAAAAACAAGAGGTGGCACTATATCGTGAAAATTTAGCAAACTTATTCACGGTGTCACTTGCAACTACAACCTTAAAGAAGTTGTTCATTTATTGGGATGAATCATCTTAAAAGTTTACAATGATGTCTCATTAATAAATGTTGAACTCTTTAAGTTAAAAAAAAAAAGAGGTGGCACAGGTCACAAATCGTCCGTTCAGATTTGTTTATCGACAAAAGGTTAACAGAAGATGATGGGCACATGTTCAAATTCCTCGTGGAAGCTAAGTTTTAATCATATTTGATGGAAGTGGAGTGAAACCAAAGTATATAGACATGAATTGAGACCAAAGTACGCTGTCCTCCACGACTTGAAACAAAATCAGAAAACATAGGATAATATTAATATTCGTTTTGAATTATATAATAGCAAGAAATATAATACAAGGATAATATACAATAATTTAGAAGAAAGAAATGTAAATCTGGATCATAATCACATGCGATGGAACCACCATGCTTCTTCTTCTTCTTGTCGTTTTCGCACATGTTCTATGGTCCAGTTCTTTTTACCTTCAGACGCTCTTATATATTAATTATAATTTCAACATCATACCTAATTCATTATCTCATCAACTTAAACATTAGTCGGTGTACATGGGTATTGTTTTTAGTGCAAGTTCAAACATGAACTTGTATGAACAAGAAAACACATTTTATGATATAAGATAATTGTATGTATTAACCAGTATTAAATATTTTTAGTTAACCAGCTGAATGAAACCGCAATATCAAACTTTTTATATAAAATTTTTAATAGTATGGTTAATAGTAGTTCGAAAAATATATTAATTAAGTTGGTATGGCATATAATGATTCCATGATAGAGTTACTAAAATTATGTAGTAAACAAATGTAGTCGGTATAGTTGTTAAAGATATTCTTTCCACAGAAACATTAAATGTCATTAGCATTGGGTCCCCTACCTAATGATATATGTGTTGGTCATGCCAGCTATCATTAACTATATAGTTTACATTTTGTTTGGTTAATCAAATTGGTATGGTTCACTTTCATTTGGTAAGAAACAAATAAAAGGCAAGGCTAATGTGATTCATTCACTGCCGTACATTTATTATTTCTAGATCAGCTTAACCATCGAATGAGCCCTGACAACGATATTAGTCTGAGAAACTTTAATTTGTTTGCATGTTTCTTTCACATAAACTTTTAAGTGCTGTAATATAATCCACCGTATGTATTATTGCACAAATATTTAATTGGAATGAATATTGATGTGACGTTGATGCTTTTTGCACAAATATTTAATTGGAATGAATATAGTTCCATGTGGAGCCAATTTACAGCTTTAAACTTTTTTACTTGTTGTTTTTCTTTTAAAGAATTAGATTAACAAATCAGCTCTCTCTTATATCTCGTTTCTAATCTGAATTATGATATAACAACAACAAAAAACTAGTATATTACGCGATTAATTCAGTAAAATAACTAAGAAGAAGTCTTAACTGTTGTTAACGCAATATTATAAAACTTGTTTGGGCACACATATAAACAAGACGAATGTACAGATGAAAAATAGCGGCAAGATAATGCATAATAATGAAACTGACCAAAGAAATACGAACAGATTCTTGTCTGAAACACGTCTTTCTATCCTATACTTTCTCGAATCTCTTATAACATACAAACTTGAAGCTCAAAAGGAAAATACCAAAATCAACTATACTAAGATCTGGTGTTCGAATCCTAGACAATGCAATTTCTTACAGATTATATGATGCAAAGTTTATTGGAGGTTTCATAATATTGCAGAAAGAGCTGTTCGTTGTGATTTTCTGCTACATAGAACATGTCTATTGAGGGTATCGTACATGCAAAATCGCCCATCGATCCAAGTATTTCGGGAAGAGCTTCAAGAACATTGTAATATCGCAAATGTTGCATGCAGTTGATCATCATATGTAATATAACTAGAGATTATATGATGATGTAATTTTTATCCAGAGTTTTAAATTTCTTTGTAATTTATTACTTGATTAACTTTAATTTTTTATATGTTAAAAGAGTAAATATGCTTTTTGGACAACATAAAAGGTTTTCTAATGACTTCGTCAAATCAATTATTTGCAACTTTACCATTACAATTCATTTTTTCTTTTTAGTAAATGATAACTTATCTGCATAAACTTGCCAACAAATTATCCGATCACTTATAGGTAATCTTTAACACTATCAATGCTCATAATCATGACTACATATAAAGAATCTTTGATTTCTCTTTCACAAAACTTTGGTTTTCCATTTTGTTTCTTCTCCTCCAAATGGTAACCCTAAATTGAAATAAATGCTCATTCATCCGTCCAACTTACATCTACTACCGAACAAACAAACATTTCAAAAATGAAGATTATGCTCCCAATTGTGAAACCAAATGGTGATGAAGCGAAAACCTGTAGTCAAGCTCATCTGGGAGGAGCTCCACCTCGATAAGTATGTATATCATCCCCTAATCTTGACGAAGTTGAACTAGATGCATCAGTATCAAGCAGAACTGCTTAGAAGTTACAAATAATTGATCTCCGAAAATCTCGTTGTTTAGATGGTTGAGCTTTGATTTACAATGTCGTTATTGCAACTATTTACTTGAGATTTGATGCAATAATTGTTTCTCAGTTAGATTCGTAAACATTTTCCCAGATGACAAACTGTTTTATAGAAGTTGTTCAATATTATGTATAAAATTTTTTCTTTCATCTATAAAAATGTTTTCTGTTAATTTCTATCTATTACACTTTCCAAATCACAATTTCGGAAACTAAATCCAAAGAAGAAACCTTATATTCATTTGTTGAGGAGATGGAAGGAATTGTTGTCTCTTCCTCTGTATTGCCAGAAAGATTTTTTTGCAGCTTATTTCTACCCAAATGGTCCTTGGTTGAACATAAAGGTACACCAGAATTTCAATCGCTGATGGAATTGGTTGTTTGTTTCAGTTTCCAGTTGCACGAGTTCAAACTCAAAAAAGCTTATACATTCTATGCTCAGTCGACAACTAGTCACACTCCGCATACATGAACTCTGGTTCTTATTTGCAAACAACCCTCAACAGTTTTCGCTTCGTGAATTCTAAGACATCACTTGCTTAAACTGCAAAACTTTTGTTAGCAAAAACGGTTACATTGACTCATCCAAAGTTGACTACAAAGGTGCGACAAGTGGAAATAACTATTTGAAACTTCTGATCATGAAATAACCATACATCAAATTCTTGAGATGCTAGAAAACCACCCCTAAGTGAATGAAAGAGACTGCCACTCGCTCGCATTGCTCTTGTTGACGGTTTACTAGTATGTGTTAACAAACATTTTAAAGTGACAGATTTGTACGTTAAAATGGTTGAGGACATTGCATATTTCCTTGAATATCATTGGGGGACAAAGTTTTTCACTAATACTTTGTCAAGGTTGACACTACCATAACCTTTTGCTGAAATTCTTTTACCTCCTTGCTAAAATGCGATCTCGTCTCAGACTGAAAACCACTGCATGTTCGGTTCCCCTTGGCCCTTCAACCAATGGATTTGCAAGCAATCCATGCGCTTGTTGAGAAGATTCCTAAATCCAAAAAATATCCAACTTCTTACAAAAACTTGACAATTGTAATTCAATAGTTACTCTTTTGCGTCTCAAAGACATAGTTCAAGTTGAGCCTAATCTAAAGATAATAAATTTTGTTCTCAATTTAAGTTGTCTTACATTTGTCAAAAAAAGAATCTTCGTGGTATGATTTTAATAATAATTTGTTTGCTCTTATGTAACTAAGTTGTTGTTGGTTTATTTCTTCTTTGTGATGGTGATGACCCAAAGTGGGTGGATGAAGTGAAAGATACCAAAGTAGCATATTTTTTACTAATGCGACAAGACCATAAGTCTATAGTTTCCGTTTTTAGTGACGGGGATGCATCAGTTTTGCATCTACCTTTACTGGTTAACATGGTTATCACACCAAAGGAAACAAATGTGCCTTCATGACATCTCTATAATAAACACACTCGACATGGAAACAAATTAAATGAGGAAACAATTGTATGTGCTCAATCTGCACAACATACCATTT
Organism: Moricandia arvensis; assembly: GCA_905132765.1. Lineage (NCBI taxonomy): Eukaryota > Viridiplantae > Streptophyta > Magnoliopsida > Brassicales > Brassicaceae > Moricandia > Moricandia arvensis. The sequence continues at coordinate 23,016 of CAJHQP010002852.1, read as the reverse complement.
CCTTTAGAAATGAAAAACAACAACATTGAGGTTTAATAAACTTAGTGTACACACACAACCCAAATCAAGACATGCCTCACATACATTAGTAGATAAAGTAGAAAAATTTAAAAGTCTCCTCAATTCTCACCGTTAAGGAGAAATTTTATACATATGTACACTCTAAGAAGAGTAACTAGCATCTAGATTCCATAACCACCCCTACAACTTCAGTAAGCAAATCTGAAGGTAAAAAAAATCACAAAACAATAGTCCATCAAACGTACAAAACATGGTGGAGGATGACATATTAGAGTCTCAGCAGAAGAAATAAAAATATGTGGTTAACGATGATGACACTCTGGAGAATTTCAACGATCGGAATTGATTGAAAAACTTGTGACATGTTCCTTATGTCAAAGTGTTTGCTACAAAAAATAAAAAGTTTCACTCAATAAAGAATTTATATTGAATGTATTGCAGGTTAATACATCGGTTAAGGCTACTATAGATTACACATAGTCAGATAACACAATTAATCTATATGCGTTAAATGCAGTTCCTCAAGAATGCAACCTAGTGTAGCAGAAAACTACTTTGTGGAAGATTTACCATCTGAACAAACAAAAATGAAAGAAGACAAGATTATAGTCCTTCATGTTGGCATATAGTATATGTTTTTTCTATAACTTTTCACTTTGTATACCCTATAGAGATGATTTACAACCTATGGAGCATAGTATACACCATTTAAACATGGTGTACATCTGTAAACAAATTTTGAGATTGATAGTAGGTCGATTCCTAAATCTTGTAGGATGAAACAAATGGAGTCTTAGTGAACATCAGTGAAAATAATCTTCTCGATGGTTTCATTTTCGAAGAGGTTGAATGTTTGGCCTAGATTTATAAATAAAGCTTGATGATAAGTACCAACCGATGATTATGTAGATGAGAAGGTGGTTAACAACCCCATGGATATAGAGGAATACAAAAACAGATTAACACTTAATACTCGTACTTTTTCTACATCATATGTACTACCACCTAAGTTATTATTCCATTAAAACTTTTATTTAATTCCTCAATTTTTAAATCAGTGCTTTCAACTACATCTTATATTGGGGACACCTACAGCTGCAACATGTACAAATGATTAGGCATTTTCTACAAATAAATATGCATCTCCTAACAATTATCAAGATTACACGATGCCACTTGAGGCTGCTACTTCAGAGTTAGTACATACCCTTGTTCAAAAACTCGGCCGCTTCGTCGATTTTGCGGCCGTATAGTCGCTCCACGGATGATGAACGTAGCGATTATGACCAATTCGGTTGTATTGAAACAGTAACACGCGTAATTGCAGGTTAAGGCGTGGAATAGGAGAACGCGGGCGTCGAATTGACAAAACCGCGTTTTCTCTAAATAAGGAAAACACAAGAAAAAACTAAACTTTTTTGATTTTGGGATTGTAACAAGTGAGTAGAATATGATTTACTAGGTTAAAGCTAAATCTGATTGATTTTGTGATGAATTCGTTGGAAGCTTGAGTAAAACAATGGCGGCCGCTAACAGAAGAAACAGGTCAGGAAGAAGACAACCAAATAAAATTACGACTATGTCCCTATACAAATAAATGAGAAATAAAAATACATCATGAACCAAGAATCGAACATGGCCTATAACGCGTTTCCAATGCGACATTTACCTTTTTGGCTGAGTAATATATGGTGAAACCATACCTATGTAACTTCTATATTTAAATTTTATCAAAGCGCATTAAGGGGGATTGAACCTGAACCTTGCCCGGTTTACACTGAGTCATTAAACATTCAAGCCATGAAATTTTTCTCTGTAGATATGAAACAAAAGATATATAACAGCTAAATCTAAAAATAATAATATTAAATATTTAAAAACTTAAAATAAATCCCCGATTAATCTCCGTTGTATTTCCGATTAACTAATTCGGCGCTAGGCCCTACTCAACCGAACGGATAGCGCCTAGCGCGTTTCCGAACAAGGGTACATACACAAAGCGTAGGCAAAGACAAAGGAAACCATATTCTGAAAAGATAAAGCAAACTTGGAGGGGTGTACACTCTTGACTCGAGTTTGAAAGATCTTTTCAAGAGCAAGAAAAAACCCAGAGTATATGCCCTTGTCGAAGGTTGACAAAGCAAAGTTCAAAAAATTTCACCAAATACTATCATATAACCCAAACGAATAAGTTTTAATCACAAAGATTTTTTTTTTTCAAATATGCACGTATGGTTGAAAAAGAAAAGTTTGAACAATTTCATCAATTACTAGCAGAAAACCCTAACCAGTAAGTCTTAATCACAAAGACATTGTGTTTTTCAATATGCATGTATGATACATTAGATTATTGCACCTATCTATTGTCAGAGAATTTCAAATTTTCATTCGGAATCATGTCTCAAACAAGTTATTCCTCGACATTACGAAGTCAACACAATCGACCAGCACCAAGGTGTTCATATGTTTCCGTATACCTCATACAGTGACTTACACATGTGCTTGCTTGTTTTATTTAATTGGAATGTATTATCCATTATATACTCTTTCCTCCAGCACATGCACATTTATATTGTCAATGTTATAAATGCGTCGTGGCAACATTATCCTAGAAGAGCGGGGATCACTCATAGACTAGATTTCATTTCTATCATTACAAAGATGTTCCCAAAATTCATTGACTTGCCAAATAAGTTGACATTTGACTGAGGTGCAAATGTCAAAACCTTTGTGACTGGAAGGAGCATAAATAAAAATCGGAATATAGAGTTCATACGCGATGTGGATATGGCTTACGTCCCAATGAACTAGGGTGATGAAACTGGGTGGGCCTTGTAATCAACCAGCAGTTGAAAAGTGTCAAGATTCTTGAATGCAAAAGTGTTCACAATGAAACTCCTAAGTAAGTTAACATGTACATGAATCCACTCCTTTTGATATTGACTTATGTTTTGGCTAGATACCTACTTTTATGTGCTCTCCACAATAATATGGAAATCTTTATATTTAGACTCGTACTAGTGAAATTAAAAAAAAAAGATCTAGGCACAACAGACCGTGTACAGAAAAATTACTCAAAAACATGTTGGTGGATACAGTTACACGAAATAGAAAATATCAATAACAAAGTAGTGAACAACGTTAACGAAAAATACCCTAGACCGTTTTGAATACCAAACGACTGAGACTGTGAGTCATTAATAAAGGTCACACAAACTGAAGGAATCAGATTTAATACTTGAGGATTCAGAAGATCTATATATTAAGAGATGGAGAGAGATAATGAATGTCGACGATGTCTTATTAAAAACTGAAAATGAAAATAGTCGTTTTGCAAAAATGACTAAAAATTTGAAGTCAAATGCAAAACTAACCCATCATTTTTTGGAACTTCCATTTGCCATATTCACCTTATATGTTCGATTTATTCACAAAAATGCCAATACTTTTTTTTCAAATGAGTGTTTTACTCTATCATCCTCATCTTCATCAAGTATTTACAATATTGTCATTGTCATCAATACACCAACCACCATGAACAAATAATTTGAAGCTCTTAATACACAAAAAATCATTTTTTTTTCTCTTCCTTTCTCATTTGTTATTCACACAAACCACATCTTTTTCACTTACTCTCAAAATTCATCCAAAAATTTCAAGATTTTGATTTCAAACTTTGTAAGGTTCATAGAGACATTGAAACTCATGATTCTTGGTCACTAATGAGTTGATAGCATTCTTGGTGAAGTTTTATGAGTTTAGAGGAGCTAAACAAATCATCTCACGGGTTCAAGATATGAAATTGATTTTTTTCCAGCTTTGTTCGTGTAGACGACTTCTCTATATAAGTCTTCTCCTACGAGTCTTTTGGTCAATGCATATGTTAGTTTTGTAATTGAATTTTTTTCTGTGTTTTCATAGAAGACTTCTAGGGAAGTCTTCTACCTTTCTTTCGTTAACAAAAAAAACAGAGAAAAATGAGAAGACTTCCCTAGAAGTCTTCTCGGATAAACAAGTTAATTTTACAACTAACCAGAGTTTGTCTGAAATTTGAATTTTTAAAGAAGACTTCCCAGGAAGTTTTATCCCTGTCACAAGAAGTCTGTGTGGGTTACTTTTGCAACTGGCAATTAATACTAAAATATTATTATTTACGAGAAGACTTCTTAAGAAGTCTTCTCAAATTTTATGCGTGGTTTTTGGTCAAACCTTTGGTTCCGAGAGAAGACTTCCTTAGAGAAGTCTTCTCTGGAAAAATCAAATATAGTCAATTGCAAAAGTAACCCAGGAAGACTTCTGGCGACAGTGAGAAGACTTCATGTGAATGTAAGAAGAGTTCTTTAGAAGTCTTTTCAGAGAAGACTTATAAAGAAGTCTTATATAAAAATTCAATTTTTGACAAACTTTGGTCAATTGCAAACTAACATTTTTACCGTAGAAAACTTTCTAGAAGTCTTCTCTGAGATTTTTGAAAAAAAATTCAAATTCAAAAGTAAGCCAATATTTACAAATAAAGACTTCTCAAGATGTCTTCTATAGAGTAGAATTCTTAAGAAGTCTTCCTTTTGCTTTTTCTCAATATTTATTAAACTTCAATTTTCTCAAAACATAAAATGAATTTTGCTTTTTTTTTTCTTGTTAATTCATATGTATTAGTCAATATTGAGTCTCTTGAGTGAAATTCATAACTTAATTGGTGATAATTATGAGGTTACAAACATTCATGTTTATTAATGTGTTCTAGCTAAACTGAGAAGACTTATAGAGAAATCTTCTTGTGAGAAGACTTACAGGAAAATCTCATGTGAGAAGACTTACAGGAAAGTCTTCTACGTTCGTTTTTGTAAAATTTGTTAAGTAACTTCAATATATATTTTCTAAATTTCAAGTAAATTCAACAATATTAAGTCATGTGGTTTAATGTATCTTCTTATATCTTAAGATATACTTTTAAATTTATATTAAATTTTAAAATTGTAATTTTCACTTAAAATTTAGTTTTTCCGCTTAAATTTTTATTTCTCACTTAAATTTCTCGTTTTGGAGAAGACTTCTCCAAAAGTCTTCTAAGAAAAGACTTAACTTTTTCTAGTGAGACTTATGTATTGTTTGATCTTTGGTGAATTTGACTAAGTTTTTTAGAAGTCTTTTCTCTTATTTTGTAGTAAATTTGACTAAATCTTTTTTGTTGTTTTGGGTAGTATTGTTAAAATGTTTTTTGTTATGAATTTTCAATAATTTCAAGCACTTTGAAAAAATAATATTGTAGACATAAACAAAAATAATTATTTTTATTAACATCTTTTAAAATTTATAAAATAATTCATAATTAAAAGAGTAAACATAATAATCATTAAACATATCATCAACAAAAAATTACAAAATAATCATTAACATCTTCATGGAAGACTTTTGAAAGACTTGTGGAAGACTTCTGAAAGACTTGTGGAAGAATTGCTGAAGACTTTCGGAAGACTTCACATTAGGTGGAAAGTCTTACAAGAAGTCTTCTAAAAGTCTTCCAAAGTCTTCTTTTTATAAAATAATTCATAATTAAAAGAGTACACATAATAATCATTAAACATATCATCAACAAAAAATTACAAAATAATCATTAACATCTTCATGGAAGACTTCTGAAAGACTTGTGGAAGACTTCTGAAAGACTTGTGGAAGACTTGCTGAAGACTTTCGGAAGACTTCACATTAGGTGGAAAGTCTTACAAGAAGTCTTCTAAAAGTCTTCCAAAGTCTTTTTAGGTATTCCATTCTTCTCCTTCATACAAAAAGAAAAGATCAGATTCTTAATCAAAGAACACTATCAAAAACAAAAGAGGAACCAAAAGGTCAAACCCTTAAATTTGTTAATGCCTTTAGAGGTTTCACCTACATAAAATATTGTGTTATCTTCTTCTCTTTCATACAAAAAATGTCAGACCTTTAACCATTGAACATTATCACAAACAAAAAAGATGAATCAAAAATATCATATATTTAACCTTGTTACGTTAAGTTTAATATAAAATTTTTTAGAATCTAGCATATAAAACACACCAAAAATACATATTCAAAATTTATGGATCTACTTTTAAAAGAGTGAAAGATGAAAAACATGTAATGAAAAATCTTCAAAAACAAGATAAATTAGTGAGAATACATAAGAGAAAAATGAGAAATGAATATAAAATTAGGTGTTTTCAAGTCTAAAAAGATTAAAGAGAGGTTGGAGAGTTTTAAAATAAGAAACATTACATTTTTGTTGCAGCCATTTGAGAGGAAGAAAGAGAATATGTAAATTTTTTTTATTTATGGAGACAAAAATCCCAATTAAGTTAAATATTTTCGATATAGAAGATTTTCCGAGAAATCTTCTAAGATAATACTTCCCAAATTATGAAATCTTCTGGAAGTCTTTCAAAACCCTATAATCTAATACATGAGAACACTTCTGGAAGACTTCTAGAAAACTTCTGGAAGACTTCCGGAAGACTTCGCATTAGGCGGGAAATTTGAATTCTACTAAAATTTAAGCGGAAAGTCTTCTAGAGATTTTCTGGGAAGTCTTCCAGGAGTTAGAAGACTTCCCGGGAAGTCTTCCGGGAAGTCTTCCGGGAAGTCTTCCAAAACTCTAAAATCAATTAACTAAGCAAAAACACTTCCTTAAACATAAAACAAAATTATAAGCTGTTTAAAATCATCTTATTAAAGAATCACTAACACATATTCGTCAAATTCAAAAATAAAAAGTTAAAAAAATAAGATTTCAAAATCTATCCCTATAACTATCTACAATACCTTTACCTACATATGTTATTAAAACCAAAACCAATGACTATCATGACTCATTCTATATTAAATCATCTAGGTTGAAAATAATTCAGTTTTAGTTGATATAAATTTACATTATTTACGAATGTTTGTTGTTACATGATTTCTATTTTTTCTCCCATATAATTATTTTTTATAAGTTTTTTAAATTATTTTTAAGATTTATTGTTTGAGAAGAATTCTTCCATAGAAGACTTAAATGGAAGTTTTCTGAGGAGTAGACTTCTCTAAAAGTTTTCTCACGCGAAAATGTTATAATGGTAAAATTGAATATAGTTTTTTGTTTGCTTATAAGGAGTTTGTTGTATTTTCGATAGTCTTTTGGATTACTTTTGCATTTGAATGAATTTGATGTACACTTTTGCATTTAAAATTAAGTTTTGAGTCATTTTTAACAATTTCAAATTTCTAGCTAGAAAACTTCATTCTAGATGATGACACCATCCAATCAATTTTTTTTACTGTAGTCCTACAATTTTAAAAGTGTTTTTCTGTAACCACACAATTTTAAAATTAAAATGTTGGGTTAGTCAAGTGGTTTATGCTATTATTAAGTGCATATCTTTGCTTGGTATATTTTATTCTTACACAATTAATATAAATATTTTTCTTTGGCTGAATAGTTAAAGTGTTTCTTTTTAGGTTTTTTTTTTTGAGTTTGAATCTTACGATTGACAAAATTATAGTTTATTTTTTTTAGCTAAACAATGTCATTTTAAACGATGACACGATCCAATCAACTATTCATCTATAGACCTACAATTTCAAGAGTTTTCTTTTTGTAATTGCACGATATTAAAATTTTATATTGTATTTTCAAATTTATATTTAATTTATTAAATACACATTTATTACATCGTTCGTGAATAAAAATGAGTGGCGTAAAAATCAGTTAGAAATAAGTTTTTCTTTTTCGTTCAGAACAATCCTTCATCATTAAAGAAATTACAGTGATGTATCTTTTCCAAATTTTCATCAATAAAATATACAAAAATAGAAAAAGGAAGAAAGAGAATAGAAAAGGAAAAAAGAAGTGAGAATCCATTGCTATTGAAGAAAATTTTCTCTGCAACATAATGTAACAGTACAAGTGTCAAGTTTCAATGGTCTAATTATCTTAAGAGAAATACTTATTAATTAACAAATAATCACATTAGATAATAACAGTATTATATTAAGTAGATATTCTTTAGACAAATTTTACCACTAATAACGTTTTAGTCACTAATCTCTCACCAAAAGTATATATTATATCAATATATATAGCAATTGAGTTTTATAATTAATTTTCATCTTAAGAAAAAAAAGTGTATCAATTAGAAATGGACATGTGTATAAACTTTTTTTGACATTGGTTAATTATGTTGTTACAAATTATGAAAAACATTACATAGATGATATTACAACTGACAATGCTACTTATTTTATGTGGATTCATGTTTGACCGCATTACCCTGAGTAGCCGTATGACATTTATTTCTAATGATACTCCTTGCAACATTCCGAAGATCTTTTGTTAGTTTTTTCTTCAATATTTTGCATAATTCGTTTTTTTCGGAAATTAAGACCCATAACTCTTGTTATAGAAACATTTGCAAACCCCATGCGTATAGTTAAATCTTTCAAATTTTATCAAGACTTAGGGTGGCGATTGGTTCGAGTGTAGCTGTAGAAAATTTATTGTAAAATTTAGTTTGTAGAATTTTTTGATGTAAATGTAACTAACTTAGTTGTAGAAATGAAATAGAAAAGATATAAAAAACAAAGATATTCCTACATCAATCCTACAACAATATATTTTTGCTTTAAAAAATAAAGTTTTTGCAGCCATTTTTTTATTTTATTGACTTTACCTTTAAAAATTACTTAAAACATAATTGATAATTTATATGGTTGTAGGTAGAAATTAAAGCTAAAGTCTCTACTTATAGCCCAACCAATCACCCACTTACTTTGGGAATAATTTTTCAGATCATCTCTTTCCTATTTTTGCTTTCAAATATTATTTTTATGCCGAGAAACTTGTTTAAAGACCATCACTGCATATGATCTTAAGTAAGATACTCTAATATATTATCTCTAAAAACCAAATTTTCCACTGTACATTTAATAAAACGTGTTTATTTTCAAAGTTAATCCAAAAGAAAGTAATACTTATTAGTTAAGATTATTTGGAAAGCTCCATTAACTTATATTTTGTTCTCAACTAATTCACTACACCAATTTAAGTTTATATATACAAAATTAGTGGACAGTGGGAGGCGAAACCGAAGACATATTAGACCAACGACACTTCACAGAGTTTTTGCTTCTTCTCTGATCTTTCATTCCTTTTGTTTTGTTTTTGAAAGAGTTCATTTCCCTCTCAACTCTCTCACATTTCTTCATCTTTCAAAAAAAAATGGGAACCGTATTGGTTCTCACCAAGATCCTATGTTTCTTGCTATCAACAATGCTAATTGGATCAGCCATTATCGAATGCAGCATAACCTACGACAAGAAAGCCATCGTCATTAATGGCCACCGTAGGATCCTCCTTTCCGGCTCCATTCACTACCCAAGAAGCACCCCTGAGGTAACAAATCTCAGAAAATAAATGGTGGTTTTTTTTGTTTTTTCGTTTGATATTTGTGTGTCTTGTAGATGTGGGAAGATCTTATAAAGAAGGCTAAAGATGGAGGCTTGGATGTTATTGACACTTATGTTTTCTGGAATGGTCATGAACCTTCTCCTGGCACTGTAAAAAAACCTCCTCCTCCTTCTCATTAAAGTATGAATCTTAGTAGATCTGAAAACTTGTGGGTTTTGTTATGTTTTGCAGTACAATTTCAAAGGGAGATACGATTTAGTAAGATTCATTAAGACAGTACAAGAAGTGGGGCTTTATGTTCATCTCAGAATCGGTCCTTACGTTTGTGCTGAATGGAATTTTGGGTAAATACTTCAATAAATGATAACAACAAAAATAGCACTTTATTTATTTATTTATTTATTTTTTGGTCTCATTGTCTAAATTTTGAAATTTGAAATTTCATTTTCCCTTGAAAATCGTGTAGAGGGTTTCCTGTTTGGTTGAAGTATGTACCAGGGATCAGCTTCAGATCAGATAATGGACCCTTCAAGGTAAATGAATCTTTTCTATTTGATGCTTAATAATTTTGGATATTGATATAAGTGTATGGTTAAGGCTGCGATGCAAGGCTTCACGCAGAAGATTGTTCAGATGATGAAAGAACATAGATTCTTCGCGTCACAAGGTGGACCTATCATCTTATCTCAGGTACAAAACACAGTTGTTGAACTGTTTGATCTTTCCAAGTTTAGATGTTGAAAAGGTTTAATCTTTTAATTTATAGATTGAAAATGAGTTTGGTCCAGAGCTTAAAGCGCTTGGACCAGCTGGTCACTCATACGTTAACTGGGCTGCGAAAATGGCGGTTGGTTTGAACACTGGAGTCCCGTGGGTGATGTGCAAGGAAGATGATGCACCTGATCCAATTGTGAGTCCAACCTTTGAATCTTCTTTTGTGTGATTAATAAGACCATGTTCTAATGAATCTTGTTTCCAGATAAACGCTTGCAATGGATTCTACTGCGATTATTTCACTCCAAACAAACCATATAAGCCAAAAATGTGGACAGAAGCATGGAGTGGCTGGTAAAAAGAAGAATAATTTTCTTTGCATAATATCTTGTGAGAGAAATGGGTATTGATCTTTTTTGTTGTTTGTTCACTTTGATGGCGAAAAGGTTTACAGAGTTTGGTGGAACCATTCCAAAACGACCTGTAGAGGATTTAGCATTTGGAGTCACACGTTTCATACAAAAGGGTGGATCCTATATAAATTACTACATGGTAATGTCCTACCACAAACATTTAGGAAAAGTCTGCTTCGAGTTTTGTTTTTTTTGGGTTCAGTTTCATCCTGATGCTTGATATGTGTGGTTATGTGACAGTATCATGGGGGAACAAACTTTGGACGCACAGCAGGAGGTCCATTTATCACCACTAGTTATGATTATGATGCTCCCATCGATGAATACGGTAAAACATGATCTTAACACTTAAGTTTGTGCAGGTTCTCTTTTTACATTTTACTTAAAAACTCCTTTTCTTTCCTGATAACGCAGGGTTGGTCCAAGAACCTAAGTACAGCCATCTTAAGCAGCTACACCAAGCAATTAAGCAATGTGAATCAGCCTTAGTTTCTTCTGAACCAAAAGTTACTAAACTAGGAAACTACGAGGAGGCTCATGTTTTCTCTGCGGGTAAAGGAAGTTGTGTAGCTTTCCTATCGAACTATCACATGAACGCACCTGCAAAAGTAGTGTTCAACAAGCGGCACTACACTCTACCTGCTTGGTCCACAAGCATTCTTCCTGATTGCAAAAACGTTGTTTTCAACACTGCCACGGTATGTAAACAAAAAAAAAACAGGAGTGTGTAGTCTTGTTGTTGAAGCCATTCATAATATGAAGTAGTGGGACAGGTTGTGGCAAAGACATCACAAGTGAAAATGGTTCCATCTGGCTCCATCTTGTACTCGGTAGGTAGATACGATGAAGAGATTGCTACTTATGGAGACCGTGGTACAATCACAGCTGTTGGATTGTTGGAGCAGATTAATGTTACACGAGATACAAGTGATTACCTTTGGTACATAACCAGGTACGTTTTGATTCTCCTAATGTTGAATATTGCCAAACATGATCTGTGAATGTGGTGTTGTTCTCGTTGGGGTTTCTTTCTAGTGTGGATATCAAGGCATCAGAATCGTTCTTGCGAGGAGGAAAATGGCCGACTCTTACGGTGGATTCAGCAGGGCATGCTGTTCATGTGTTTGTTAATGGACATTTTTACGGTAAAGATATCAGTTCTTTAGCTAACTCATATTCCTAAGGAAAGAAGAAGCAGTTTCATTAAAAATGTTTATTGCTTTGAAACAACGCCAGGATCTGCCTTTGGGACAAGAGAAAACAGAAAGTTTTCCTTTAGCGCACCGGTCAATCTACGAGGTGGAGCTAACAGAATCGCTCTACTAAGTATAGCTGTTGGTTTGCCGGTCAGTTTTATAGCATCAGAAAGTACATCACTTATGTTGTCTTCTTGGAGACAGGCTGATAAAATATGTTTCTATTCCTTGTGTTTATTTTTGAAGAATGTTGGACCACATTTTGAGACGTGGGCCACGGGGATTGTCGGGTCTGTCGCGCTGCACGGCCTTGACGGGGGTAACAAAGACTTGAGTCGACAGAAATGGACATATCAGGTGAGAGATGTATAGGAGAAGAAGAAGAAGCTACTCTCATTTAACCAAACTGAAACTAAAACAACATTTCCCCAAAACGGTAATGAAACAGGTTGGTCTGCGAGGTGAAGCAATGAACTTGATCTCTCCTACAGAAGCTTCCTCTGCTGATTGGATCAAAGGCTCATTAGCAAAGCAAAACAAACAGCCTTTGACATGGTACAAGGTAAACTAAGACTTGTCCAGGCTTTACTCTTGAACCAAACTGATTTCTACTTTCTTTTCTTTCCCAATGGTAAATCAAAGAACAAATAGTAGTAGACCTATAGCCAAGGCTTGAACAGCTTCCAATGGTTCTAACTAGACTCACTATGTTTATTTGCTTATCACATTTTACAGGCCTTCTTTGACGCTCCTAAAGGGAACGAGCCGCTAGCTTTGGATCTGAGGAGTATGGGGAAAGGACAAGCTTGGATCAACGGAGAAAGCTTAGGGAGATACTGGATGGCTTTTGCCAAAGGAAACTGCGGGAGTTGCAACTACGCAGGAACATACAGAGAAGCCAAATGCCAATCTGGTTGTGGCGAACCAACACAAAGATGGTAATAGGATTCTTTACAAACTGAACCTTTCAGTAGGTACCATGTTAAAACGAGTCTTTTGTGTGTGCACAGGTATCATGTTCCGCGTTCGTGGTTGAAGCCAAGAGGGAACTTGTTAGTGCTCTTTGAAGAACTTGGTGGAGACGTCTCCAAAGTCTCTGTTGTAAAGAGATCAGTACAATAAAAGAAACAAAAGCTCCGTCTTGTGTGTTCATTATTACACAGCAGCATTACTCATGCTGCTGTTAAGTTATCAATCCATGTTTGTAATCATAACAAAGATAAGTTTATGAATACAGAATTTGCATCACTCTTATTACATAAACACCAAAGAACTTTAAAATGAAAACTTTAAGCAGAAGCAACACCACCGTGCTTCATCAATGTCTGATGGATTTCCTCCTTCCTTGCTCTGACGACACGGTCGACAATTTCGCCTTCCCTCATGAAGAGAAAAGTGGTGCATTGCCTAGCAACGGACTGCAATTCGTCAGACATCGATCTTGAAGAAGACAACGTTGAGTAACTTGTTGGCCATGTCTATAACTGGTGCAATGAAACGGTAATTTAGTCTAGCAGGATCTGAGTCAATTTCGAGACCAAAGTTCGAAGTTGAGAACCTTCGTGATTTAAAAGACCCTAATAAGCATGATAAGAGTTACTAGTTTCTTGGATCCGTTGGCGGCTTTAACCTGCTCTTTCCAGGCTTGGATGGTGTGGTAAGCGATCACTTCTCCTTTTCCGGCCATTTTTGTTTTTGTTTGGAGTTGGTTAGAACTTGAAAAGCAACTTTGGGTATTTGGGTTCTCGGGTGGAATTCAGGCCGGATTTTGGTTGGATCCAGATTTTTCAGGTCTTATATATTTAGATCCAATAAAATAATTAAAATTTATCACTTTAGACTTGGATCGGATTTGGTTCAGGTCTTGTCGGATCTTGCCTAAAAATTATCCAAAACATATTAATTTTTTTTTGAAAATATTTAAAATTCTCAAAATATCCAAAATTTTGTTCAAAATATGGTTCGAAGACATAAAAGTACCCAAGTTTTATTCCATTACGTGAACTATATTTAAAAAATCTAAAATTTTACATGAAACCCAAAATTATACCAAAAAACTCAAACCTCAAATTTTTTAAAAATATCTTTAATACCACAAATATATTAAAACATCCATATATACTTAATATCTATTAAAATTTTTGAATATTTCGGGTACCCTATCGGATCTTGGGTACGGGCTGGATCGGGTTCAAAACCGCAAGTTTTCCACAACAAAACCCAATAGATAAAATGACATTATACATATCCGATTTGAACCAATTTTTTTGCGTTAATTCCGGTTGAAGTTATTGGATTGGGATAAAATATTCAGGCATATTGAAAAACTCGTAAACAATGTGTGTTGGTGCTTTTGGTGAATGAACAGTTGGTATGGTCGAATCGGGTTTTATAGGAAAGTCAGGGGAGGAGAGCAACGACTTCCTGTTAATTTTGTTGAAAAAAAAGAATAATATACATGTTGCTGCGGTTGATACACAATCTCATCCGATTTTAAGTTTAAACATCTGTCCATAAAAAAACTTGTTTTAAAACTCCTGAAAGAATCCTATACTCTTAAAGTAAACAAAAAAAAAACTCTAAAATTTCAAATTATTTGAAGATGTCTTAATTGTTGGGAAATTGTCAAAATACCACTTTCCTTGTACCACTTTTCAAAAATACGTTAATCACTTTTATCTTTGTTTTTAAGAGGGAAAACACATATATAACCATTGAGTTAATTAATCTAAGACTTACGGTTTAGAGTTAAGGGGTGGTGTGGGGTGGGGGTAGGATTTTGAAATTTAAAATTTAAGATTCTAATTGATTTTAAAAAAATTTGCCCTTCAAAAAGTGATACTTTTAAAAATGTCTCTTTTATGAAGGTAAAAATGAAAAGTGGTACAAGAAAAATGGTATTTTTGAAAATTCCCCTTAATTGTTCTGCGTTTAAATTTAAGGGGAATTTTCAAAAATACCACTTTTCTTGTATCACTTTTCATTTTTACCTTCATTAAAGAGACATTTTCAAAAATACCACTTTTTTAAGGGATTTTTTTTTTTAAATTAATTAGAATCCTAAATTTTAAATTCTTAAACCCTACCTCTACCCTACACCATCCCTTAACTCTAAACCCTAAGTCTTAGATTAATTAACCCAAGGGTTATAAATGTGTTTTTCCCTCTTAAAAAACAAGGATAAAAGTGATTAGGCTATTTTTGAAAAGTGCTACAAGGAAAGTGGTATTTTTGACAATTTCTCTAAATTTAATTTATATGTTTTTAGTTTTTGTTGGTAAAAAATCTACTCTTTTAATATTTTCTAAAAGATATATTTTAAATTAAATACATATTATATAACTAGTTTTTTTTCTTACATTTCTAATATTTTTTCTATTAAATAAAAATAAAATAAAAATAAATTATAATTTCATGAATCAATTTTTAATAGAAACAAAAGTTTACATTTAAAAAATAAAAAAATGAGATTTTATGTTTTTGGTAGAAAAATAAAATTTTATGTTTCTGGTACAAATATGTTTTATTTTTTTAGAAAATAAACTTATAGCAAAAAATGGAAATTTCTTTTTATATAAAAATCAATTTTTAAGTTTTGGAAAAAATAAATTTATCTGTTAACGAATTTTTTTTATGACTTATTGAAAACAAAAATAATTTTTATATTAAAATTAATACCAGAGTAATATTTCTACAAAATATCAAAAAATAATTTTAAACTAAACACCAAGCCAATTATTTTATTTTAATACTTGATATTTATCTTATATTTACAAGTAATTTAAATAGATTACTTGATACTTTACTTGGTTATAACAAGTACTCGATTTTAAAAATTATGTATTGATCAAGTAGCGTGTAAAATGTGAGTAACGAGTAATTTTAGTCACTCATAAATACAATACATAAATTTAATTAATTAATAAAACATATACCAAGCATTGAATAAAACAAGTAATATATAACAAGTAATAAAACAAGTAATGAGGTAAATAACGAGCTAAGTATTAAAAATAAAAATGAATTTGATACTTGACGTGTACTTGCGACTAATAAACTCTTTTTTACTTGTTACTCGATTTAATTGTAGCAAATATTTGTTTTTTTTCAAACCAAGCCGAGTCAAATACCAAATACAAACCGAATATGAAACATTTGTGCCCAGCAGCCCTACTTGTGATCTCTTTCATTACTACTTAAATATTCTCCACATATATTTATAGTAACTACGCTTAATGTCTTTAACATTGAGTATTCTCTGTACTCATTGTATATAATCCTCTTGTATTGCTCACTTGAATAATAAGAGAAACATTATGTTTACATATTATTAACAACATAATAATAAACAGCTTGTTGGCAGCTTACAATACCTTCAGTTAACTCGTCTAGACATCTCTTTGCTGTCAACAAACTCTCTCAATATATATATGCATCGTACTAGAGACGAGCATTGGCAAGCTGGAAAACGAATCTTGCGCTATCTAGTTGGAACAACGATGCATGGAATCTACTTCTTATCTAACAATTCACTCTCACTACACATCTTCTCAGATGCAATTGATAGGTGACTTAGATGAATTCGTATCCACATATGCATACATTATATATCTTGTCAAAAGCCCCATTTCATGGTCTTCAAATAAGCAGAATGGTGTAGCAAGATCATCTAGATAAGCTTAATATCAAGCTGTTAAATTCCTCACTAGAAATTCGGTGGATATGCAACCTCTTGATGGGCGCTGCACATCAAGCTCCCTGCAACACCGACTATTTACTGTGATAATCTAGGAGCAACATTTCTCTCTGTGAATCATGTGTTCCACTCCTAAATGAAACACATGCTCTAGATTACCATTTCATCCGCATGCAAATTAAAAAACGGAATGTTGCATTTCTAACACGTCAATACTAAATACCAGCTTGCAGATGCTTTGACTAAGCCCTTACTGAGGATCCGATTCACTAAGCTAAGAAACAAGATTGGAGTGCCAATTGCCCCTCCGTCTTGAGCGGCGTGTTAAGGATCCAGCGTATCATGTAAATGATACTTGTGATCTCTTTCATTATTTCTTAAATATTCTTCACCTATGTTTATAGTAACTACTTTTAAGGTCTTTAACCTAGAGTTTTTCTGTACTCATTGTATATAATCCTTTTGTATTGCTCACTTGGATAAATAAGAGAAACATTACGTTTACAACTGATACTATCACGCCTATGAATGTAAACAGATCGACGATTAATGTAAGGTCAATGACGTGATTACGCGACGATCTTGATGTGAAAGACAAACGTGTTTACTGAAGTTTCTAGATGAAGATTTGCATTCTTCTTTTTAAAAACAAAAAAAAAAAAAAGATTTGCATTCTTCTATTTTGTTTTTGACTCTCTCTCATCTAAAATCTCTCATCTCTCTCTAGAAACCTTCACCAAAATTCGTATAGCTTTGGCGTCTGGAGGCCGCTAGCTGCCTCTCGTCCGAGACACACGTTAGCTCTGGTGCTGGAGGCTCTCTTCATTCCTTGTCTTATTTTCCTTTGCTCTCAGTCTTCGTACGTATTTTTCTCCTTGTTGGCGAGATCTGGTGCCTTGGGTGTTTGTGGAGTAGATCTCTCAAGATTCAGTTTTTAGTTTCTGGCATATAGATCTCTCTAGATCCAATTTTCAGTTTTTTTTTTTAGATCTGGTGGTTTTCTACAAGATTGGAGGCGTGTAAGTTTCAGTTCCGGGCTCTCTCCTCTTTGTTCATCTTTCCTATTTATCCAAAGTCTCTCTTCTTGTGGAGTAGAGTTGAAGCGGTCTTGTCTCACCATAACTCCGGGTCTTGTTGTGGTTTCGAGTCTGGCTTCTGCTCAGGCAAGTCGACATTGATGTGTCGGCGCGTGCACAACAAGACATGGGCCATGTGGCTTATGTCGATCTGTGAGTTTGCTTGTGTTTGTCCAAGTTTTGAAGGCTGGTCTGTCGTCTATGGCGGTAGCGTCTTCTTCTTTAGTGCCTCTTCTTCTGGGTTTCTCGTTTCTCCAACATTGCTTTCCTGTTGAGGCGCAAATGAGTCTGGGTCAGGTGTTCTGTCCCCGGAGTTAAGGTGTCGATGTGAGGAGTCAACAATGTCCTTTGTTGATTTGGAAGACCATAGTCTCGCTCATTTTGCATGTTATGAAGCTCGGGTATAGGTTATGCTTCCTATCCACCCCGTCTTCATGCTTTGATGGTGACAAGGTCATACATGCATAAGGTATGTGTCTCCAAAGTGTCTTCTTTTGTGCTTAAAGAATTACTATTACTTCCACTAGAAGACTCCCTTACTTGATTAACCTGATCTGATGGTAATGAGTGAAGTATCTAGAATTGCGCCGAAAATTTGGTTATGTAGTTTAATGCTATTAATCCCATGGTTGTATCATTTTTGCTTGTTTTTTAGTTTCTATGTAATTATTATATTGATGCTATATATTACAGATAAATGAAATGTTATTCAGAAAAAAAGTTTCTAGATGACGGCTGCTTAGGGCGGTGCGTGCGTGTGCACAAATTAAAATTATTAGTTTATTTTCTTTGCAAATTACGAATATAAACCCCGCCTTTCTTGTTTCCTTTTTTTTGTTTGTAACACCAGTCTCTCTTTTTTTTGTATGTGACAATTCAATACGCATAGTTGGCGAAATTGATTTGAGGTCTACGAAATTAAATGATACCTACATTCTATATGCTTTTAACTAATGGTAATAGACCTGTTTCATAATAAATGATACTTAGCTTTATGCACACGAATTAAAGAAATAACTAATTTTGTATATTTTTTTTATAAAAAACACAATGGTCTATACATTTAACTATATTTCAACCAATAGAAAAATAATTGCACTATAAAACTAATAAATTTTTCATCGATAGTCGAGAACGACACTTATTTTGTAACAATTTTTTTTTACAACAACACTTAATATGAAACGGAGAGAGTATGTTCTAGACAAGGTTCAAGAATTAGTTTAAAAATATATAATAAATTTAGAACTTTGATTTTTTAGAAATTTTAACTTATTTTTAGTTCAAACTAGGTGGGTTGCCCGCACATGCGGACTTAAACATTTTATAAAATTACTTATTAATATATACATTACTAATTAAAAACTATAAAGATAAATTATTATTTATATTTTCTTTTGAATTTTTATGTGAAAAATCTTATATATACTATATTCATTATTAATAAATCAATCTTAAAATTTACTCAATTTTAGAAAATTAATAATTCACTTGACTAATATTTAGTTTATGTGTTTTTTGTATTCTGTTTTTTTTTTAGTTTTAAATTTTAATTAAAAGACAACACACTATATATATATATATATCAGATTATATTTTTATTTTAAATAATTTTTAGATTTTAGATAATTCTTATTATTATTAATTTTAATAATTATCTAATAAAATAATTTAAATTCGTTTTTGTTTTTGAATAATTTATATATTTTATTCATTAAAGGGCATAAACGATATTAACCACTCTAACTTTTAACGTGGGAGCTCCATTGCGAAAAATCACTTTGCAAATAATAGTATAGATATAGTTAAGTTATACAATTTTAATGATTATATTATATTTTTATTTAATTTTACAGATTAAATTTTAATTCAATAAATTAAGCAGTAAAATGTTGAAAAAATCGGACTGATGAGGAAATTAATCGGATGGCCACCGTCTAGCAAATATGCGAGAGAATAATCGGTCTAGCGGAGAGTTTTAGAACAGAGGTAATGATTTTTGTTGAGAACTACTATCATTTTTTGTGAATCTGGTGGAAAATTTATCTCTCCCATTAACGACAAAAACAAGGGAAAGTAGATTAATACGTTATCTTATATACTAGTGGTAACTCCAAGCGGTATGCTACTGTCCCAATCTTTTCTTTTTTCACATAAGGTTCCATGTACATGGGCCTTAGATTCTTCTGCTTACGGTTTGGGTCACTCCTACGGAAGGTCCTCATTTTCAAGTAAACCTCGTCTCCTACCGAGAATTCTAAGTCTTTTTGTCGTTTATCGGCGTAACTTTTCTGTCGATCATGTGCCTCCTTCAACCTTTACTTAAGGAGTTTTACTTGGTCGACCTTTTCTCTGACCATTTCTGAGGTAATGGTGCACCTCTCCCCCACTTCGGTCCAGCACAGGGGGTCTGGATGGCCGTCCATAGAAGGACTCGTAGGGAAACATTTCTATGCTCGCGTGGTAACTGTTGTTGTACGCAAACTCCACGAGTGGCAAGTACTCACCCCACTTTTCCCCACTCTATCACGCTAGATCGTAGCATGTCCTCTAGTGTTTGAATGGTTCTTTCCGATTGTCCGTTAGTCTGGGGGTGGTACGCGGTGCTGAGGTGTACTTTCGTCCCCAAGGCTTTCTGGAAGACCTGCCAAAAGTTGGAAGTAAACTTTGGGTCTCTATCGGATACTATGCTCACGGGCACTCCATGCAGCCTCACTATCACGTTTATGTATTCTTGTGCAAGATTCTCGGCTCCATCTGTTTTCTTGATAGCCAAGAAGTGGGCCGACTTTGTCAACCGGTCCACTATAACCCATATGACGCCCCGATTCCTTGTGGTCCTCGGTAATCCTGTCACGAAGTCCTTCTCACCATGTCCCACTTCCATTAGGGTAAGGGTAGTCCTTGCAAAAGACCTCCGGGAACTCCACGCTCTGCCTTCACCAGTTGACAAGTCTGGCATTGGGATACCCATATACCTACGTCCCTCTTCTTTCCTCCCTAATGGTAATACCATTTTAGGTCCTGATACATCTTCACTTTTCCCAGGTGAATCGAGAACTGGGACTGATGGATCTGTCCCAACACCTTACTCCTTAAGTCCCCTTTCTCAGGTACACATACCGCCCCCTAAACAAGACAGCGTCGTTCCTAGCCATACAGTTCCAAACCACGTCCTTATCGACCACCCCCTCCAGGTCCGGGTCTGTTTGTTGGGACTCGTGGATGCGACTCAGCAAGTCAGCCTGTTCCAGCGCTTCCAGTCTCGTGCCGTCCTCATTTACTGTTGTGGCACACATGTGTAGGCCTAGGATCGTAGTGAGTTCCTGGACCTCCCTAACTCCGGAAACATCCGTCCTTCTCCGGCTCAAGGCATCAGCTACCAGATTTCCTTTTCCCGGATGGTAATCAATAGTTAGATCATAATCGGCCAGTAGTTCCATCCATCTTTGCTGTCGTAGGTTTAAGTCTCCTTGGGTAAAGACATATTTCATGCTCTTGTGATCCGTAAAGACTTGCACCTTTTCTCCATACAATTACGGCCGCCCAATCGTCAGTGCGAATACCACTGCTGCCAGTTCTAGGTCGTGCGTCGGATAATTAGCTTCGTGCTTCCACAGCTGCATGGAGGCGTATGAAATGACCCTCTCGTCTTGCATTAGTACGCATCCCACTCCTACCCCTGATGCGTCTGTGTAAACGGTGAATGGCACTCCTGGTTTTGGTAGAACTAATAACGGGGTCTGGGTCAATGCTTCTTTCAGTTTTCTAAACCCATTCTCGCATGCTTCCGTCCACTCAAACTTCACTTCCTCATCGGTGACTCGAGTTAGTGGTATAGCCGTGGTGGCAAATTCCGGTACAAATTTCCGATAGTACCGTGCCAATCCCAAGAAGCTCCGAACTTCAATTGCATTGCGTGGTGTTGGCCAATTTGTAATGGACTCTTATCTTTTCCGGGTCCACTGAGACTCCTGCTTCCGTGATCGTATGGCCAAGGAATCCAATATTCATCTGCCAAAAACTACATTTACTAAATTTCGAGTACAACCCATGTTCTCTTAACTTTTCTAGTACTATGCGTGGGTGGCGGCCGTGGTCCTCGCGGTTCTTGGAGTAGATAAGGATGTCGTCAATGAAGACGATAACACACTGGTCCAGGTATTCTCTAAACACATCGTTCATTAGTCACATGAAGGCTACAGGTGCGTGGGTCAACCCAAAGGGCATCACCACAAACTCGTAATGGCCATAACGAGTACGAAATGCTGTTTTTCGGATGTCTCCCTCGGATATGGGTATCTGTGATTGCCTTAGGCGAGGTCAATCTTAGAAAATCACTTGGCTCCCTCCATTTGGTCGAGGAGTTTATCAATGTGTGGCAGCGGGTACTTGTTCTTGACAATTACCATATTTAGACCTCGGTAATCAATGCACAACCGTAGGCTCCCATCCCTTTTCTTGACGAATAACAATGGCGCTCCCCATGGCGAGCTACTTGGACAGATGAACCTCTTTTCCACCAGCTCCTCCAAATCCTTCTTTAGTTCAGCCATCTCCGCAGGGGCTAGTCGGTAGGGGGCTTTCGATACGGGGGTCGTTCCAGGGTCCAGTTTGATCGTGAATGCATTGTTTTGACTAGGTGGGGGTCCGCGCAACGGTTCGAACACGTCCGAACTCAGCGGCTACGAGGATACTCCCTAGGTCGGGTGCCGTCGTCTCTCCCACCATTTCTATGGTACCTAGGTAGGCCTCGCTGCCTTTTTTTATTATCCTCTCTGCGTGTGTCATCGATACGATGGTCACTCTGGTTCGGGTTCTCATGCCTTTAAACACAATTCGTCCATCCTCCCTGGGAATTTGTATGCATGCCCTGGCGCAGTCGACAACCGCTCCATGTTGTGATAACCAGTCCATTCCTAAGATTACTTCGTACCTTCCCAATTCTAGTTCCATCAAGTCTCCAGGTTGGTTCACCCCAGCTAGGATCACGGGTACTCCCACATAGACCCCCCTGGCGGTTATCCTTTCCTCTCCCGCGGTATCGACTCCCGTCGTCCTAGCATTATAACCTCCTTTGAAGGTCCAAGTACGGGTGAGTCTAGGACTCACGAAACTATGTGTTACCTCCGTGTCGAAGAGAGTGTGCGCCGCCACTCCTCCAACCGCGACGGACCCTACAGATTTTCTATCGCTAAGCTACTAGACTCTTATAGAACGAACTTTCATGCATGTAATAAGGAAGAATTGAGAAATACGTACCTACTATCGGTTCAGCCCCGTCCGGATTCCCAGCTGCATACACGCATAGTACCTCGGCTGGTCCCCTAGGTTGCTGCGGTGGTGCTCCCACTACGTGCCCAAGTTGTGGCGACCTACAGTCCCGGGCTATGTGTCCTCGTCCGCACCGTTGACATCGTTGGGGGAGTCTTGATAAAGGATTTTACTCTATCCTAGTCAAAATAGTATAGATGAGTGTCAA